>JAAEAF010001145.1:0-216474 GCA_011037195.1 Triatoma infestans | reverse complement strand
GAAAATTCATTTAAGGGCACTTCTAGGGGAAGGGTGGGGTTAGGTTTCCATCTAAAGTGCTATTTCAGTTTATTAGACAATTCTGTCATCTAAATAATATCAATTAGAATTAAATGTGTTGTTGAAATTCCAAGTTTGAAAAAAATCAGATAGCCGGAAGTGTGTTTGTTTTGACACTTTACTAAATGATTCTTTCATTTTTTCGCGATTTTCTCAAAAATGGCTCCAAAGATTTTCTTGCAACTTCTTATACAAAATAAAAATGCAAAGATCTACATCTTTTATTTAAGACATTTCTCTGGGAAAATTCTTGTAAGGGCAGTTTTAGGGGAGGGGTGGGGTAGCAGCTTCCCCTAAAGTGGTATCATAGTTGATTATTACATTTCTATCATCCAAACAAAATTAATTAGAAATAAACAGATGGCCAAAATTCCAAGTTTTAAGAAAATTGTAAGCCGGATGTGCGCTTATACTGAACAGCTTTTTTCAGTTTTCGACGAATTTCGTTATATTTGGTACACAAACTATAACATTTGTCAATTATAATTTTGAGAACAGGAATAAGAGAAAGTTGTGTGAGTGTTTCACACCAGATTTTTTTTCAATGTTATTATGAAAAATAAAGATACGTATTTTTATGTAAATGAATATATACAAACACAAAACACAAAACTGGTTTAATTTATTTTTTCCGTCAATTTTATTAATTATCAAAATTTTTGTATGTAATAGGAAGTAGAAGTAAGAGTATTTCTAATTATTAGAAAATAATTGGTACTTTGAACGAAGGAAGGGATATAACAAACATACATACTCACGTGTAGTAACCTAACTCAAATAGTTAGGTTTTCCCGTTCTACTACCCGTCTATAAAAACGTATTACTTTCTACGTGATCCCCGCTCTACACACACAGTTAGTACATAATACTATATTTTACTTGTCCTCCCGACAACAATGTGTTAATTTAAACAGATTATTAGGATTTAATTTTTTAAATTCATTAATACAAAAAAAAAAAAAAAATCTGGTGTGAAACACTCACACAATTTTCTCTTACTCCAGTTCTCAAAATTATAATTGAAAAATTTTATAGTTTTGTGTTCCAAATTTAATAAGATTCTTCGAAAACTGGAAAAAACTGTTTAGTAAAAGCGCACTTCCGGTTTACTAATTTCCGTGATACTCATAATTTTGGCCATCTAGTTATTTCTAAATTAATTTTGTTTAGATGATAGAATTGTACTTACATTTTACAGAAAAACATAACCCCACCAGTCCTTTAAGTGGCCTTAAATAAATTTTCCTAGAGAAATGTTTTAAGTAAAAGTTGTAGAACTTTGTATTTTTAGTTTATATATGAAGTTACAAGAAAATCGTCGGAACCATTTTTGAGAAAATCGTGAAAAAGTGAAAAAAATCATTTAGTAAAGTGTTAAAGTAAACGCTCTTCCGGTTATCCGTTTTTTTCAAACTCAGAATTTCAACAACATATTCAATTCTAATTAACATTATTTAAATGACAGAATTGTCTAATAAACTGAAATAGCAATTTAGAGAAAAACCTAACCCAATCTCTCCCCCAAAAGTGCCCTTAAATGAATTTTCCCAGAGAAATGTTTCAAATAAAAGTTGTAACTCTTTGTATGTTTAGTTGACACATTAAGTTTGAAATAAATCGTTGGAGCTATTTTTGAGAAAAACGCAAAAAAAAGTAAAAAAAACTAACTAATAAAGTAGTACTTCCGGTTGAGGAATTTTGACAGATAACGTACAGTCAGATCCCATGGTGATACCTAAACGGAATATCAAGTTTCAACATTCTACGGTTTTTCATTTTCACACACACACAGAAACCCTAAAAAACCACTTTTTTTGGACTCAGGGGACCTCAAAACGGATATTTCCGTTGAAAACTCGATATCGAACATTTGACATGATTACAATACTTCCTCTTAATAGGAGTAAGAGAAAGTAAAATGTGAATCTCTACAAGTATTTGAAATATAATTTAAATTATATTTCACAAAAAAATGAAGACGAAACTTAAACGAGTAAAACAATGCAACAAGTTTATCTATTAGGCCAGCCATTAAAAAGGGATTATCAGTGGTTTTTATACAGTGGTGTAGTCTTTTGGACTAAATCGAAACTCAGTTGACTATGGTCTGGCTTGTCTACCCCTATTTTCCCTCAACCCACGGACAACATTTTGTCGATCAATATAGAATGACCCCACAGGGGAGAGAGATAAGGATTGATGCTGTAACACAGGGATATACGTAGACTGGCAAATAGAGTATATGAATGAAGGGGGGTCCCTGGAAACAGCTAACATCTGATTTCCTTTTCCAGTCGTATACATACAAAGGAAGTTACTCCCCAAGTATGTGTAGATGTATTTATTTATATATCTACATGGAAACAAAAATTCTTTTTTTGGAGGATATTGGGCTTATTTTTCTTCTTGCTGTTTACTTGTGTGACAACTAAAAGGAACATAAATTAAGGGGTCACAGTGGATTTTCGGTTCGCAGTGCACTTTCCCCTATATAAATTGACTTTTTTGTTTTTCTTCACTACTGTTTTGAGAAATAGTTTAAACAAACAATCGTTTATGATTTTGAGTTATTAAAGAGCAATTTCACTCAAACTTGAAATGTTTAATAAATTTACTTAACGCTAAGTAATTCACTGTTCTTTTATGATTTAAACGTCCCCATCATTCTACGACCCAGCAAAGACTTCGCCATGTGGATGCCATAGCTTCTTCCCTTGAGCGCAAGGAGTATTGCTCGAGTGTCTTCCTCATTGACCTTGCTCAAGCATTTGATAAGATATGGACAGCATGAGGGCTTTGCTATTCTAACCGTCAGGTATTTCCAAGTTAGCCAGGGTACCGCTTTATCTCCAAAATTTCCTATAATCGCTGGAGTTTCTCAAGGCAACATAGTTGGTCTGCTCTTCTATTCCTTATATATATCAGACATCCTAGAACAAACCCAAATACTATAATATATAGCTTCGCCGATGATACTGCAATCATTTCCACAAACCTTGAACCCTTGAATGGTTATCGCTTTCTGCAAGAACATATCCTACAACTACTGGAATCTTGGCTCTTAAAATAGAAGATTTGTTAATCCATAAAAAAGTAAATACATCTTATTTAAACTGGGTAGAAAAATCCTCTCACCGATCCGCATTAACCATACTCTAATCTCTCCCGTAAATAACGTACGTTACCTGGGTTTCCAGCTAGACAAAAGGCTGACTTGGAATCCCCCACGCTGGGTTCAAACGTCTTCAAAGAAAGAGTTAAAAAAAAGAGAAAAAAAAGAGGAATATTTTGTTAATCCACATTACACAGACCATTCGCTAAATACATTTTTTCCATATTCTGGTGGAAATCTAATTTGGAAAATCTGGCTCGATCGCAAGACTTCCTTAAAGAATGTAAAGTTTGTAATAAACTTTAATCCTTGTCTGTATTTTGGGAGAGAATTTTATTCATCGTTAAAATGCTTGTTAAAAATTACAGTAGAGATGGGTACAAAGTAATCTCTGGACTAGATGCAACATTAAAGCGAATGGAATTACTCATTGCTTAGTAACTCATTAGCTGTAGTAATTCATTACTTGCTGTTTGATTGTTGGGGAATTGTTTTTTTTTGTGATTGGAGGAGGGAAAAAATTCACCATCAAGCAGAACTGGTTTTAATTATTCTAATGGCAACAATCCATATTCCTTGTTGTTCATTGAGCCTCTCGCTTTTCATATACATGGTTACGCCTGTTGCCTTTAATTTACGATAGCTGGTCTTGTTTATTATTCCCTTTGTACAGATTTCGGTCGTTCCATAGATGCCAACTCAACTTTTTTGGGGCATGCAGTTTCGACTCTGCACTTCTAAAGAAAGTTATTCGTTTTCTTTTCAAAAATATTCCTATTATCATAAAGTATAAATTATTTTTGTTCTACCTATTCAATTGGCGGCCCAGCGAGCCGAGCCATGCTTTCCCCTGCTTATTGATCTAAAGATCTCTTTCTTCCGCCCTTGGATACCTTGTTTAACTTTATCTCATCAATATTTTATTTTACCAATGGATATAGCTGTAAAAAATGTTTTGCCCGCTCCTTATGATCAAATCAGTCATGAAATTTGATTGTCTCGTGCGTAAAATGCAAGACCGATTTTCTATTCAATATAACTATTATTATATTATCCTTAATTGTAATTAAATATTTTAAAATTAATTTTTATATTAATTTTGTATTTATTTTTTTTTTCAGGTAAGTTGTGAAGATTATTGGCATTTTTACTTGAGTAGGTAAATATCCTTTCTTTTTTTTTTCTTCAATTTCTTCTAAAGAAGATTCTTAATTTTTTTATCATCACTTCACTAACACATCTTATACATTTAATAATTCATATTGTCATGTGTGCATTAGTTCTTATGGCCTTTACTTTGTAGAGCGAAGATAGTAATAACATGACATTTTTTTAAGATATTCGCTTGGTGTTCGGCAGTGTTGGTAAATCGGAGATTTTTTTCCCCGTGACTGCCTGCTTCATTTTTTGTACATCGCACGGTATCGGCCTTCATGCACCCTTCATAGTCACGTTATCGTCTTGTTTACGCACTGTTGGCTATCACCCATAATCACAAAATGAAATTGTCTATCGTGGTGGAAATTACTCGAATATGAAATTTTCTAAGAGATAACTAAATCATTAAAACTTGTATGTATCATCTTTTAAATAATTTACATAAAGCATTTTTATTCATATTACACCACTATAACATGTGTGTTCTTCAGTTTCATCATAATAAAGCTTGCAAATTTTTGACACTTAATATTGTAATTTTTAATGACCAAAACTCAGTAATAACCAATAATATTTCATATATTAATGTTTACTGCTAATATCAAAATAATAGTTTGTTACAAATGGTTTTTGGGCTTAAAACAGATCTTTTTTAAAATAAATATAGCATATCGAAGCTGGAGTGCTGCAAGGCAGCATTCTAGGTCCTTTCCTTTACTCAGTATATACTGCAGACATCCCAAAACATTCCCATATATCCTTCTCATCTATGCAGATAATAATGCTATCCTGTCTACCAATAATGATCCCGTAATAGCCCATAGAAATTTGCAAACCTACTTCGTCTTCCTAGAAAAATGGGTCAAAAAATGGGTCTTAATTCAAAAAACCTAATGAAAATAAGTCCCAATACATTACATTACTCTTCCCCCAGTCTACTATAACTTAATTCCCTTACCAGCGCTCACGTTGCTCGCTATCTTGAGCTTTACTTAGACGAAAGACTTACCTGGAATCCTCATACACACTTGAAAGAATAGAATTAAACAGACAACTTAAAAGCCTACTGTACCACAGATCTAAACTCTCTCTAGACAACAAAAGACTAATTTATACTCCTATTTTAAAGCCTATCAGAATCAACCAAACTCTCAAATCTCCAAACACTCCAATCCCTAAAATCCAGAATCCTCCGTAACATTGTAAACGCTCCCTTTTACGTCTCCAACCGAACCATATACACTGACTGACCTTAATATACCTTTCGTTGCTCAAGTCGCCCAAACCTGTTACAGGAAATTTCATATAAACCTACAGTCGCACACAAATCTTTAGTTCAACCACCTCTTCCCAAACATTTCCTAATAACTCGCCTAGACGTCTTAAAAGACAATGCTCGTGATCTCCTTTCAAGTGAAGAGAGTGAATAGTAATTTTGTGTTGCTTTGTGAAGTGTTACCATTGGGTTAGCTTCTCCACTCATTATGTATAGTAGGTTCTTTTGTAATAATGTTATTTATAGCGCTGTCGCGCTAATTTTAGCATATATAAAGATTAAAAAAGTATATATATTAAAATCTGATGTGAAAAAATTCGAAAAAATTCTTACGACTCTGTCTTACTGCAATTTACATAGTTATAATTGACTAATTCTGTTCTAACATGTTAATTCTTACTAGGTGTTTTAGTTGCCTTTGTAATGTAATGGTGTGATGTGTGTATAGGTAGCTTGTGGCGTGAGCGTTTTAGCGAAAAGGGCTTGTATGTTTGCTTGAGATAGAACGTAAGAATATAATCAAGAATGCACCACTGATTATGAAATAAATATATTTTCTAACTGAATTTAAATAGCTTTATAATATCACAGCGATAAAGTATAAATCAATTAATTAATCTAGATTAAATGCTAAACTCTTATGTTTTAACTTATAACTGGCACTGATTTGAAGAGGGTGATTCCTGATGTGTTCTGGCTTTGGAAGCAGAATACGACTGTATGGTTTTAAGGCTGAGTTAAGACTATGTACTCTTTACTCTTAGAAAGCTAATGTTAGACTCTCTTCTTTGGAATTACTCTCTCTCTCGCGGGGGAATTCTCTTATACAAAAGAGTTACCCTAACGGAATTTTGTGCCTTTGTTTAATGATCCGAATTTACAGCACCTGACAGTAAAATACACTCTTTTTGAAGTTAAATTCACAGCACTTAGATAATTGTAAAATATTAATAAAAATACAATTTTGGATACTATAAAATATTCCAAACTCTAAACTATTATTTTTCGATTTCGTCCTTCCACTACATTATCCAACGCTCACGCCACACATTATCCAACGCTACCTATACACACATCACACCATTACATTACACCTTCAATTGGCCTGATTTGGAAGAATTCTAAACTTCATAAAACGACTTTTTTGAGTAAAAGCCCCACCTCCACCTCCCACAAAACCCATCCATATATGAATTTTCTCGGAAAACTTTCAAACAAAAGCGTCAGGTATAAAGTTTTAGTGAAACTTCGCGGTGTTTTTTTTTTTTTTTTTTTTTTTAGGGAATTTTGGTTGCAAATTATAATAAGCAAATTGGGTTTATAATAGAATAAAGAATTAGTCAAATTAAACAATGATATTATATAAACAAAACAAACAAATGGGATTTATTGTTTGACTTCAAAGGTCAGAATTGTTCTTTTGCACAAAAACTTTTGTATCAATAAACCCAGTACTAGCATTTGAATTTTCATTGGAAATTTTCTAAACAAACATTTTGTTATTAATTTAATAGAAAATAAAATAATTTAAATAAACCAAAAAAATAATGTTTGTGGAACACAGTTTTTTTTTTATATCATTCATTGCTCGTCCAGTTTTTGAAAATGTCAAAGTAGCGTTAAACATGTTCCCAAAAAAGTCTAGATGTCCTCTGGACCGAATTCCTGCTTCTATAGATTCTGTTGGTACTCGTTTTTATCTAGGCTAACGTCGACCAAGTTAAAGAATTTTTGGTTTTCTCTTCCATCGTTTATCACTATTAGTATTTTTGTCTTCTTCTTCTTCTTCTTCAAGGTATTTCCCTAATCAGTGTTCCTTGCACCAAGTGACCATATATCCTTATTGTGGGCGTCCTTAGTACATAAACTCGCGCAGCTATGATTTCTGAGACCTGCGTGATTCAACTTCTTCTCTGCCTACCAGTTAAGAGCTTTTTTGGGACATGTCCATACCACAATAATTTCCGTTCATTTATTTGGTCTGTAATAGTACGCATCGCGTCTGCGGTCTCTCTCTTATGATTGTGTTGAGAACTCTATCGAGGATTGTCTTATGTATACACCTCCTCCAAAAATCCATTTCCGTCGCATTCTATGCACTTTTGCATCGTGGCTGTAGCTGTCCATGCCTCGGATCAGCACAATATCAGGCTTTCTACTAAAGAGGTATATATTTTATGCTTTGTGGGGATGCTAACATCAAGGTTCCAAATTACAGAGTGTAACATCCGTGTTGCAGCTCTGTCCTTAACAATGTTGCCCTTAATATCCTCGATACAAGTATCTTCTTTATTTATAACTGAACCCAGTTACCTAACGCTTGAGCATCCCCCAATAATCTCACCGCCGTGTGGTTGACAATTCGCATTTCGCCAAATTTACATCTAGGCCCCCATTTCGGACATCCTTCCATAAGTTTGCTTGCCATATACCTAGTATCTTCCTCGTCCTGCGCGACAATGACCAAATCTTCGGCATAGCTCAGGGAATAAATGGTGATATCGTCTAATGGGTACACCCATTCTTTCACATTTCCGCGTCCAGCCCTCCAACGCCACTTGCAAGTAGATATTGAACAAGATTGGAGCCAGACAGCAGCAGCCTTGCTTTAAGCCTTTCTTTGTTTGAAAATAAGAGGTTATCTTTCCTTGCATACTTATCCATGGGCTGTTTTTCTCGTGTAAAGTATTTTTGTAAATGTTAAATAACCTTATCATATTGATTGTTAGTAATTACATTGAATAAGCAATATTAACAGATTTTACACTTGTTATCTAAAGCCATAATATCTAAGAATAAGCAATAAAGGTTGAAGTTTGTATCTAATGTATATCAATGAACTGTCTATCACCTTCGAAAATTTCACTAAAAACACCAGTATCTTTTGATGGCTGCCAGTTAATTTCGGAACAAATGAATTGTCAGCAACAAAAATAGCCGTTATAAAACAGCTAATGTCACGAAATGTAACACCACATTAATGTTCTGTAATATTTTTTTACACAAAACAATTAAATGCCTTCAATTTAAAACAATGACATAATATTGTTATTTTGTCAGAAAAAATGTTCATAATTTTTGTTAAATAACAATAATTGAATTATTAAAACATAATAATTTACAAATAAAATAAAACAAAATAATCAGAAGAATAACTTTCTAGTCTTATCGAAAGTATACCGATACAAGAGAGAAGTGCGTCTGCGCTGGTGTCAAGGCAACCGCGTCAAACCTTACGAGTTTTCATCCCTTATGTCTGTCTAGTAAAATTATTTCCGACCAAGTATGCATGAATCCCTAATTAAATTTTCAATATGATACTCTTCCTTTAGAAAGGGATAACAGTTATAAAATCTTTTGTTTTAGTTAATTTTAGAAGGTTTATTAATGGAGCACGTTTTTATTGAATTATGACGTAAATGAATGATTATAAAGTAAATTAGTACAATACTCTTATAAGTCACATAAAAAACCGTGGATATTTATAGATTTTTAGCTTAAATAATATCAATAATTCACCTAAATTGGACCAATGATGATATTTTGTATATATTTGTATATATTTTGACAATGACGTTAGCTTAATATAAAAATGATTTACAGTATTTGTAGCCCGCAAGGGGGGCAGTTACTTGGGGAGCAGCGGCTCCACGGGTTACCACAGCTCCAGTACTCCATGCAATTCATCAGAACAGTATACAACACATTAAACTACTTGTTGTGATGGTTGGTTCCGCAGAGCTAGAAAGCATCAGAGACATTTTCCGTGGTAGCCGGCTTCATTTTGTGGTCATCGACCGGTTTCGGGCGTTCGCCCATCTTTAGGATGCGTTTTTCAGACAGTGTGACAAAGCAGACTTGTACAGAGCAAACTTTGTTTTCACACAGACTGTGATCTGTAATCCCCTATAACAGAGTGTGAAAACAAAGTTTGCTCTTGTACAAGTCTGCGTTGTCACATTGTCTGAAAAACGCATCCTGAAGATGGGCGAACGCCCGAAACCGGTCGATGACCACAAAATGAAGCAGGCTAGCACGGAAAATGTCTCTGACACTTAAACTACATTCACTCTACACTTTACAGACAAGGACAAACACAGTAGACAAACTAGGGTCTCCGTCCCTAGTTAATTGCCGTAAGCCAAGGGAGAAGGAAGGGATTAACTCAGTGGTAGCGCGCTGGACTAGCAACGCGTAGGTTCCTGGTTCGAATCCAGCATGCTGTCCTTAGATTTTTTTTCTTCCTAGGAGTCTCTACAACTCACTGTCCGGTGATGGCAGTGTGTTTGTAGCTAGCGAACACTGCTGGGGCTGGCTGTGCGGTGGAGAATGTCCGGGTGGGGGGGCACATAGATCTTTCAGATCGCAGTGCAATAATCCCCTATAACAATGTACAATCAACAGTATTTGCAAATGTAGAGATGTAGATTGTTGTAGGAGATTATTCACTGCGACTTGAAAGAACTATTATGCCCCGAAGAGCCTTTTCAGTACACTGTCGGCCAAAAACGCAGAGTTCTCTAGCTATAGACATCACTGCCCATCACCGAACCGTGGTTGTAGAGGTTTCTAGGAAGAGAAAATCTAACGACAGCGTATGCTGGATTCGAACCATGGACCTCCGCGTTGCTAGTCCAGCGCGCTACCACAGAGCTAATCCCTTTTTTCTCCCTTGGTTTACGCCAGTTAACTAGGGACGGAGACCCTAGTTTCTGTACTGTGTTTGTCCTTGTCTGTAAAGAGTAGAGTGTATTGTGTACTGACTGTTCTGACGAAGTGCATACATTATTGAGCTGTAGTAACCCGCTATGGGGTCGCTACTCGCTAAGTAACTGCATGCACCAGATACCACTTACGGGGCTTTACAGTATTTAATAACAAAAATTACATAAATGTAATCGACCTCTAAGAGCTTTTGATTCTCCATGAAAAACATTACAGTTTTGCAAAAATTCTAAATTTTGGTAAAATTGGCATTTCTATTGATTTTTATTAAACCAAATCTACTGGCGATTTTGCATTATACAAATCTATTATATGCAATTTAATTTTTTTTGAACACTAGGTTTCTTGGAAGCTACGATATTGGCCTTCTCACAAGGAGTACCATTTCACGTTAATATAACGGTAGAGATAACTAAACTAAAATGATTAACATATATTCCAAGTATGATGAAAGTTAACATTCAATTAACACTTGAACCAATTAACAATTAGTCAATTAAAATTGTGTATTAAGAGAAAGTTGTGTGAGTTTTTAAAGTAAAAAAAAAAATTGGTGTAACACGCACACGAGTTTCTCTTAGTCTAACTAATTCAATTTAATCAAGAAATTTTCTTTAAAATATGCAAAGTTACGAAGTTTAGCTAGGATGGCCATAAAAATGGTGGTGGGGATTTTACTTGTTTACCTACCTGAGCGGCCTAGATTGCAGCACTCTATGTCAAAATCACTTGAAAGCTGGTTGATATTTAAATTTAAATTAATTGACAGACCTTTGATACTCGTTAAAAATAAAATTTTCCGAAAAAATTGTTTCAAATAAAAGTGATAGGTGTGTAGATAGTGTACGAAAAAAAAATCGTTTAAGCCGTTTTCGAGGAAATCACGAATAATTGAAAAAAAGTAAATCAAACAATCAATCAGTAAAGCAAGTCATTGATGGATTTTGCTCGAAACCTTCGTGTTTGATACGATGGTGGTGCGTAAATGGAAGCACCAAGTTTGAGCTACCTACAACTTTTAATTTTTGAGATATTCTGTTAACACAAAACACACACTCATACACACACATACACATTGATTGATCGAGAGGATAAGTGAGATTTTGCTTGGTCTTTAGCTGTGTCATAACGTCTTGTTTTCCTGGGTCCACGCCCGGAAAGAAAGAAAGAAAGAGAGAAAGATAAGTTTATTATGCCCTGGGACTTATGTCCCTTAAGAGCAAAAAAAAAAGAAGTTTACATCTATTAATAAATACAATAATCACTCTCTGATCTGTGAAAACAAGATAAAATAAATTTCCACTAGTTATTTACATTAATATTACAATAAAACTGTTTACAATAGCTATATACAGGTTTCAAATTAAAATTACTACTAACAATGAAGATAATAGAAATAATAATAATAATAATAAAAATAATAATTTGTAAAAACTTAACAAAATTTGGGATAGCAGAGAATGAACAAGCTGATAAAATGGCTAAGGCCGCCTCTTTAAGACTGCGAACTTCCTATTAGCTATAACAGCCATCCCAAAGCATTCTCCAAAGTTTTGGGAACAACTATGGACTGGGGGGCATTAAACAGAAGAGTTTTTCCTTTCTATCACAGCTCGCCTTCGAATGCAGCACTTCGGCATTACATACCGGTTGACTGATGCAGTTGTTATGGGAAAATGGCCGCATATCTATATTAGATTCGACATTGTCCAATCCTGTTCCTCTTGGCCTTCTCAGACGGTGGATCTCTTCTCTCCTATAGGTCTGCATCTGCTTCCTTCCCTCAAGAAGTGCTTTTATGCAGCGCGTAGTAATTCAATCAGTAGATTGGCCGGCCTGGCAAGTCGACTTTGCTGCAGCCTATATTCTTTGGGTATTTCACAAGCTCCATCAGTGACATATTTAAAGTCTAGCGTGATTGGGGGGGGGGGGTAATAGTAACAATAATTATATAAAGTGAAATATATATAAAATAAAATATAATGCATGATTATTATATTATATGTATACATAATAATAATAATAAAAAGTTGATTGCATTGTTTCATAACTGAACAAATTATGTTTTGTAACTGACGTTATTGTGGTTTGATTTTAATATTACAATATAAATTTATTTTAAGTACTTTTAAAATATGAAAGTATGTATGTTTGTGTATAAAGCTGTAATATGTACTTTGTAAATTTCATGTAGTGCTCTTTGAGTGGAACATAATGAGAAATAAATAATTTAAAAAAAAAAAAACCCACTCACACGTAATATGTACAAACCATCCAATCGCTAAAAACATTTTTTTTCGTATTTAGGGGACCTCAAAAAATCCGAGTCTCATAGAGAAAGTAAAATTTAAAAAAGTAAGAATGTTGTGTGGTGGTTGGTTCTGCAGAACTGGAAAACATTAGTTAGTTAGCCTGCTTCTTTTTGTGGTCATCGACCGGTTTCGGACCGGTTCGCCCATCATCAGGATATTTTATTAAAACGGTATGATAACACAGACTCTTACACAGCGCAAATTCACGCACAAAGCAAGAGTGTGTAAAAAACTGAATTTGCTCTGAGCAAGTTTGTGTTATTACTTTCTCTTACTCGTAGTAAGAGGAAGTATTGTAATCGTGTCAAATTTTCGATATCGAGTTTTCACCGGAAATATCCGTTTTGAGGTCCCCTGAGTCCAAAAAAGTGGTTTTTAGCGAATGGTCTGTGTGTGTGTGTCTGTGTGTGTGTCTGTGTGTGAGTCTGTGTGTGTGTATGTATGTGAACAGCATAGCTCAAAAACGAAAAATCGTAGAAAGTTCAAACTTGATATTACGTTTAGGTATCACCATGGTATCTGACGGTGCGTTATGTGTCAATATTCCTCAACCGGAAGTACCACTTTACTAGTTGTTTTTTTTACGTTTTTGCAATTTTCTCAAAAATGGCTCCGAAGATTTTCTTTAAACTTGCTATATCAACTACACATACAAAGAGCTACAACTTTTATTTGAAACATTTCTCCAGAAAATTCATTTAAGGGCACTTCTGGGGGAGGGGTGGGGTTAGGTTTTCATCTTAACTGCTGTTTCAGTATATTAGACAATTCTGTCATCTAAATAATGTTAATTAGAATTAAATATGTTGTTGAAATTCCGAGTTTGAAAAAAAAATAGATACCGGAAGTGCGTTTTTACTGAAATATAATTTTCAGTTTTCTGGTATTTTCTCGAAAATGGCTCCAACGATTTTCTTTAAACCAGAGTTGTTTAACTATACATATAAAGAGCTACAACTTTTATTTGAAACTTTTCCCCTGATAAATTCATTTAAGGGGACTTTTGGGGGAGGGGGGTTATGTTTTTCTTAAAATGCTATCACAGTTGATTATACAATTCTGTCATCCAAATTGAAATAACTAGAAATTAATATCTGACCCAAATTCCGAGTTTCAAGGAAATTAGTAAACCGGACAGTTTTACTGGACAGTGTTTTCACTTTTCGACGAATTTCATTAAATTTGGTACACTAACTATAAAATTTGTCAATTATAATTTTGAGTACTGGAGTAAGAGAAAGTTGTGTGAGTGTTTCACACCAGATTTTTTACACTGCTTTGACCAAAATATCCTGATGATAGGCGAACGCTCGAAACCGGTTGATGACCATAAAAAGAAGCACGCTAATCACGGAAAATATCTGTGAAGGTAAGAAAGCCCCCAGCCTTTTTTACATAAACAACAAATTTGAATAAAAATTAAAAAAAAAAAAAAAAATTGATGTTCGAATTCTTTCACAGGACTGATGTTGACAATTGAAAGAAACTTTTCTATTAGATCGTATTGATAAAAATGAACAAGTTCGATCCTCCTAATGGAATGTAACTGAGAGATGAATGTCTTTTCTGCTCCCATTATCTTCGGTTTATTTTCTCATATTCACATTTTATTCTCACCAGTGTTGGAAGGATTCTGCATTTTTGTGTCCTTGTTAGAGTTCTTCACAGAGATTACTGATTTTTCAAGCGTTATGCAGTTGGTTACATATATGAAAAATATTTCTTTCTTTCCTTTCACCGTTCACCTGAAATAATTAAGTACTTATATAACAATTCTTCATTCACATGACATTTATCGATTGAATAATTAAATATTACATGTTTTAATAATGGTAGAAATTTATTTTAGTAACATTCCGCTTATTTTTAATTGCTGTGGATATTTTATTAGTTATATATATTTTTTTATTCTAAAATTCCTTTGTTTTTACTCTTAGGAATTTAACTCAGTTATTTGATTCATGTATTATAATATTTAGACAATGTAATATGTTATATAATATGATTGCAAATAACTACTGCTATAATAAAGAAATACGAATTATTTTAAAATTTCTATTGATTAACATTTCATTGTGTCATTTTGAAAATTTCTAATAACTTTGCCGATAACAACCAGATTAATATCTAAAAACTTACAAGAGTATGATGTATAAAAATAATCTAATTAACTCCCTCCAGTAACAGAGTTATTGTTTATATTTTTGTTAATTAAGTCTGGAAAAATACAAGAAAAATCAGTACGTATGTATCTTGGAACTTGGTGAGGAACTGTATATTATACTTAAACTGTAGGCCCCAGGTAGAGTCTATATTTATATCCAACAAAACTTAAAACAGCAGTCTCGAGTTAATCTCATAACTCATAAATCCCCAGAACTTTAGAGTTTTGTTGGTAGATTTTTTGGTGAAAATTGTTTCAAAACTGCTCTGCCACCTGAAAGAACTATTGTGCCCCCCGGAACCTTCTCCAATGCACAGCGGCCTCCAAGCAGAGTTCTCTAGCTACTGACAACACTGCCCATCACCGAACCGCGTGAATTGTAGCGGTTCCTAGGAAGAAAAAATCTAAGGGCAGCATGCTCGATTCGAACCCGCAACCTCCGCGAACGCTAGTCCAGCGCGCTACCACTGAGCTAATCCCTTCCTTCTCTAGGGACGGAGTCCCTAGTTTGTGTACTTTGTTTGTCCTTGTCTGTAAAGTGTAGAGTGAATATAGTTTAAGTGTGTTGTGTACTGTTCTGATGAATTGCATGGAGGACTGAGCTGTGGTAACCCGTGGAACCGCTGCTCCCCAAGTAACTGCATGCAACAGATACCCCTTGCGAGCTTGACATGTGCGTAACATTAATTTATTTCTGTCTATGATTTTGTCCATCATAGCATGGCTTCATTTGTTTGATTCTGGATCGGTTTCGGATTCTCATTCATCGTCAGATTTTAAGACTGTCTGTCATTTCATATAGAGAAATGACTTCTACAACTCAGAGGAGTGTGTAGGTGAGTGTATTATGGTGTGAGCGTGGTGCTTGAAACATTCGGTTGAAGTAAACTGTCTCTATTGTCGCAAGCGGTGTCTGTTGTATGCAATGTTTGGGGAGTAGCCACCCCATGGGTTATCACAGCTCAGTACTCCATGCACTTTGACAGAACAGTACACAATACACTTAAACTACATATACTTTGAGAAAAGGACACAAATACAGTACCCAAAATGCGGTCTCCGTCTCTAGTTAATTGGCCTCCTAAGCCATGGGAGGAGGTAAGGATTAGCTCAGTGGTAGCGCGCTGGACTAGCAACGTGGAGGTCCCGGGTTTGAATCCAACATGCTGCTCTTCTTAGGATCCTCTATAAATAATTCATTGCCCGGTTATTGGGTGTGTTGTCTGTAGCTAGAGAACACTGTTCGGAGGCCGGCCTGCATTGAGAAGGTTTCGAAAGGCACAATAAATCTTTCCGGTCGCAGTGCAATAATCCCCTACAACAATCTACCAATGTAGAATCTCTCTCTACATAAGTCAGAACCCCAAACAAATAAAGCATGCTACGTCGGATAAAATCATAGATGTTATTCATTATACATATTCAACAATTGATTTATTTATTTATTTATTTATACTTTTAAAGTAACAAACAGTTGCAGTCGTACAGACAAGAAACAAACAAACAAAAATAACTAAAAACCACTAAGCTTTTAAAATTCAAATGTGTTTATTGAATATTATTGATGCCCTCTACAATATAATCATTCTCTATCTACTGGTGTTGGTGGTAGGTTGGCAGCACTTGACCCGCTCACCACCACCACTTGTCTAATTACATAATGTTACGATAAATGAGGAAATTTATCATTTTATATGAAACTGTATTAAGGAGGAGAAAGAGAAGTTCTTGCGTGTTTAAACACCAGATTTTTATAGAAATATTTATTAAGAAAATTGCTACCCTTGTATTTTTCCTAGAATATTACATAATACACACAGCGTGAATGTTCCTATTCACGTAGTAATAATAACACGTACAGTAATTTACAATTCTTCTTATTTCGCTATATATATATATATATTACACCAATTACACAAGGAAATTCTTTTATATATTTATTTTCATTTATTAATTTAATTTTTAACTTTATAAGATAAAGATAAATCTTTCAATTTAATTTATTTTACTTTTCTGTTTACTATAAATACTATCCGTTATCTTTTTTTAATTATCTATAAAGCAGACAGTGGATTAATGCTTTTATTATTTTTCCTTCCTTTTTGATAGTGCCGAGCTTTGTGTGTCAGCTTTATGCTTATCTGCTTGGTCATTTATTCTGAGCTAGCCCTAGCTCTCCCATAGTGTTCTTGTATCGTATTTTGTTTTTTAATACAATTCTATGCAATAACATCATCTTAATCAATTATAATATTTGAACAAATAAGTTATGTTATCTAAATGACGATGTGCTCACAAACACATGACCGGTTATTGTTTTCAGTAAATCAAATTAATAAACTAAAATAACTGGTATGAAATTATGACATTGTTTTAAGAAGTTTTTTTTAAGCCAATTGATACATTCCTTCCCTTCCGGAAACCCCATAAAAATATTTCAGAGGACAAAAAATAAATAAAAAATAAAAGTAAAATTGCACTTGTGATTGGGTAGATTTTGACGACTGAAAAGTTTTTATTGGTTCCTCTTATGATACATAAACGAAATAAAAAGTTTGGACTACTTGTAGATTTTTTTTTTTTTTTTTAGGATTTATTTTTGAGTTGTGCAATAAAAACATGTTTACGTTATCTTGTTTTTTGGTAAGAGGAAGTATTGGAATCATCTTAGTTTTCAACAATTGAGTTAAAAATTAGTTTTTACCGGAAATATGTGTTTTGAGGTTCCCTAAGTAAGAGTAAAATGGTTTTGTGAATGGTTTTGTGTTGTGTGTGTGAGTTTGAGAAAAAAAAAAAAAATCTAATGGACGAAAAATTGAAAATAGCTTTACATCCGATTGGTGACAATAATTCCTTTATCATATCCATTATACAGACTATGAGGGGCGGGTGTTAGTGTAGTGGTTATGAGCATGGACTTGTAAGTGGGAGGACCCCAGTTCGAGTCCCGCGTATAACTGCTAAATTTTATATTAGTATGAAAAATGTTAACAGTAAAGCAGGTGCTTTCCGCCCCCGTCCACGACACCTAATTTGGTAGTTGGACGTTAAGCCCGCCTGAAAAATAAATTGCACTGATTATAAACAATATCTGAACAATCATGGTAAATACTCACACACTCTATACAGACTATGGGCCCATCAGGCTCTCCTCTATTCTATTCTGCCCAGTCCTACGAGTCGGCCTTTTCTACCCTCAATTTGCCAATCGTAGACGCCTTTTGGTAGCCTTTCCTGTGACATTCTTTTTAGGTGTTCGTACCTCAATTTTTTTTTTTTTTTGTAATTTATTCTTTTTTTACTTCCATCACTTCTCTAATGTGGGAGTTCCTTATTCCTCCTCTATACTGGAAGTTCTTGCTGCCCGTCTCCAGAAGACCATTTCTGTTGCTAGCAGTTTTTTTTTTTAAGACTTTTCTTTATGGTCCATGTCTCTGGATCCATAAGTCATTAAAGCTGAATACACTCGTTTTGAAAATATTCTGTTTTGTTTTCGGCAAGATGTTCCTGCTCCACAAGACTGAGTTTAGCATAGAGATTGACTTTTTCAGATGTACATCTGGAAATCATCTATATATCTTAATCATATATACATTTTTTTTCTTACTTACTTATCTGAGAACCTCTCTGTATCCGTTAACACCCCAGTTTCGAAATTTTTGACACAATTCTAATGTTTCCTCTCGCAAAAGAAAAATGTTGAAAACATTTCCAGTGTGGAACATTTACAGTCTCTCTTTTTATTTGTGTATGTGTATGTGTGTTTATCATTAATTCAAAACTAAAAAATCACTGAAAGTTCTCTAAGAACAGTAAAAAAAATCTGCTTTTAGAAATGCCATTTTTACTTCCTCTTACTCCTAGTAAGAGGAAGTATTGTAATCGTGTCAAATTTTCGATATTGAGTTTTCACGGGAAATATCCGTTTTGAGGTCCCCTGAGTCCAAAAAAGTGGTTTTTAGCAAATGGTCTAACGTGTGTGTCTGTATGTCTGTGTGTCTGTGAGTGTGTGTGTGTATGTATGTACAGCATAGCTCAAAAACGAAAAATCGTAGAAAGTTCTAACTTGATATTACGTTTAGGTATCACCATGGGATCTGACGGTGCGTTATTTGTCAATATTCCTCAACCGGAAGTACCACTTTACTAGTTGTTTTTTTTTACGTTTTTGCGATTTTCTCAAAAATGGCTCCGACGATATTCTTTAAACTTGATATATCAACTACATATACAAAGAGCTGCAACTTTTATTTGAAACATTTCTCCAGGAAAATGCATTGAAGGGCACTTATGGGGGAGGGGAGGGGTTAGGTTTCCATATAAAGTGTTATTTCACTTTATTAGACAATTCTGTCATCTAAATAATGTTAATTAGAATTAAAGATGTTGTTGAAATTCCGTGTTTGAAAAAAATCACATAAACGGAAGTGAGTTTGTTTTGACACTTTACTAAATGATTCTTTCATTTTTTCACGATTTTCGCAAAAATGGCTCCAACGATTTTCTTGAACTTCGTATACAAAATAAAAATGCAAAGATCTACATCTTTTATTTAAGACATTTCTCTGGAAAAGTTCATATAAGGGCAGTTTTAGTGGAGGGGTGGGGTTGCAGCTTCCCCCCTAAAGTGGTATCATAGTTGATTATACAATTCTATCATCCAAACAAAATTAATTAGAAATAAATAGATAGCCAAAATTCCAAGTTTTGAGAAAATTGTAAGCCGGAAGTGCGCCTATACTGAACAGCTTTTTCAGTTTTCGACGAATTTCGTTATATTTGGTACACAAACTATAACATTTGTCAATTATAATTTTGAGAACAGGAGTAAGAGAAAGTTGTGTGAGTGTTTCACACCAGATTTTTTTTTTCCCCGATATGGCTCAGATAGTTAGTTCTCTTTAAAGTTATTATAATTTCCGCAAGATCAATTAATCAAAAATTGTTTCCTTATGGATTCACGAGTAAATCTGTGTAGTTAGGCGTGATTTTATCAATTATAAATTATTTTTATTATTATTAGAAAATTTCGATGCATATTTTTTCCGTACAATAATATGAACTTCAATCAAAAAATTATGTGATTATTTTTTGAACATAGTCGTGGCAAGTAATATCTCGGGTTTCTTTTTCCATTAATGTTTTTAACAGGCTGTCAACATAATAACGGCCAGCTACCATCGAATTGACTGTTTATTGGGGTCACCGAACCTATTTCAGTATTGCTTTACACACACTCCATCATCGTTCATGTATTTCTCTTCTTCCGTCTACATTTATAATTTATTATTATTGTTCTTTTCACCGAAATTTTAGTTAGAATATAAAAAAAAAAAATCATGTATACGTAATATAAAATATTATCATTAAATTAATATTAGCCTAGAGATAATTCTATCTGCTTCCGCTAAATTAATTGTTTTGGGATATTTTTTTTTATCTTCATTGTTCATAGAATTAGTTAAACATATTTTATCAGAAAGAAATTTTTTAAATCTTGTTATAAAAATTTATTTTTACTAACAGTACATCGTTTTTATTTCAGTAGTTTTAAAAATTCTTCAATTTTTTTTTTTTTTTGCATAACTTTATGTATTTGTAATGAAGTGAATAAAGTGTTCTTTACAATTTAATAAATAATATTTTACTCTTTAACTTTACAATTGTGGGCACTTTTCTCGTAAACGTTAACGTGATGTAATTTAAGTTTTGTCTGATATATAGTATTGTGATGACAAATTGCCGAAATTATTAAATTTTCAACCGAAATATATGGTTTTTGAGGCCCCCCCCCCCCCGAGTACGAAAAAAATGATTTTTAACGTGACAACAAAAAATCTCAAAAACAAAAAAAAGTGCAGGGAAGTTTAAACTTTATATTTCGTTTAGGTACTACCACCAAATCTGACAAGAAGGTTTTAGGCAAAGTAAAATCCATCAACCGGAAGTCCATTTTTACTGAAAGGTTTTTCTCATTTTTTTTTTATCGAATTTCTTCAACCAATGCCAACATCCAACTACCAAATTAAGTGTCGTGGAAGGGGGGCGGAAGCCCTTACTTTACTTTACTATTAACATTTTTTAAACAATTTCTTTTTTCATACCCACACCGCATGGGCCGTTCCCGATCTCTCGCTCATAACAGCCCAATGATTATACTTCATCTCCAATGATCCCGAAACAAGAATGATTTCCAAGCAAGAATATAAGAGGGAAGGGCACAACAAGGTACCTTTCATAAATTATAATGAATTTATGCCACCATAGCAAAACAAGCTAACAAACAGCATCGCATTCATATTCATTCATACAATAAATACATTCATACTTTACGCATACGTGCAAAATTCCTATCCTAATTGACCTCTCAGTACTCGATATTCCTGAGAGGCCCGCTAAAAACTCGATAACTACCCAATCTAAGTCATTCATGCCACAGTCATACAATAAATTACTAATATCCCACACTTACGCTCCGCTTATTCTCGAAAATCTCCCCACAGTGTACCACGTATTAGAGCCTCTTCTGCAAACTTTTTAAAGGCATCATATGCACTGAGATTTTCCAGCAACAAGTTTAGTGTATCATATCAATGCGAATATGATAGCCTATTATAGCACTCCATAATTTTGTCCGGAGATCTTCAAAACCGAATGCATTCAAAAATAATATATTTGGTGGTCTCCAATTCACCGCAACGACAGCAACCATCATTTACCAAGTCTAATCTAATACCAGTTTCCCTTAATTTGCCCATGGCCTGTCACCAGCCTGGAGACCGCGTAAAAAAAAAATCTGTGGGGACTATTCTTCTACCCATTGTTGCATCTGGCAAAAAGTTTTTAGGCAAAATCCATCAACCGGAAGTCCGTTTTTACTGAAAGGTTTTTCTCATTTTTTTTTTTTATCGAATTTCTTCAGGCCAACATCCAAACTACCAAATTAAGTGTCTTGGAAAGGGACGGAAGAACCTACTTTACTATTAACATTTTTTAAACAAATATAAAATTTAGCAGTTATACGTGGGACTCGAACTGGGAACCTCCCAGTTACAAGTCCATGCTCATAACCACTACACCAACAACCGCCCTACTATCTACAAACAAAAATATAGATCCCTTTCGATTCGGTTTGTTACATTTTTCCGAAAAAAAAAGAAGATTTTAGGTCAAATTTGGATGTCTGCCAAGTTAGATTTAAGTTTAAACTGCACAAGCTTTACAGATAGATTTTTGTGTTTTTTTGGGGGGGGGGGGGGGGGAATACTCACTGCACAAATATGAACCTATCACTTTTATTTGTAACATTTAAAAAAAAAAAAATTGATTCAAGGTGTGTTTTGGTTCGTTACGTATAAATTTAAACTGACCGCGACATGGTCTTGAGACAGAAGCCGTTCACAGTGGTCTACTTAAGTATAAATTTCTGTTTTATATGTGTATGTGAGTATACACCCACCATCTATTTTTATAACCAACTCATCTAAACATTCCCAAACATTGCAATAGAAAGAATTTTTGAAAATGTTGGTGAGTCCGCGCAATGCTGGATAACATCGGGTATTTTATCCGTCGTAGCATGCATATTGATTTTGTTCCTGACTGGCTTCGGATTTTCACTTATCATCAGGAACAAAATCAATATGCAAGCCACGACGGATAAAATACCAGATGAAAGAATTTTTATTATAATTAAATTGTATAAATTGTAATAAATGAAACTCGTATTAGTGTTGTTTCATGACAGATTTTTTTTTTTTCAATAGCTTTACTGATAAGAAAGGTAGAATAGAAAAGATGCTGTTCAAGCAATGAGATTACTGAGGGCTGAATCCATCTGCTTGTCAATTTTTTCTTTGCTTGAATTAGCTTCTCAATCGCTCTTTCTTCCTTTCAAAATAAGTAACTACTGATATTAAAATCGCCTTAGGCAATTTAAAAATCTTAAAGATTTATTTATTTATTTATTTTTTTCAACGAATAAAATAAAATAAAACGAATAAATGAAATATAATTTCTGATCAGGTCAGGCCAAAGTGAAATCATTCCCCCTTAAGAGACAGTTATACAACATCCTAAATGATTACATTATATATATATTATATACCCCTCTAACCAGACAGGTCTTAGAAATGTTGAAATTCCTGCCAACCGTTATGGCCTAAAATAATATAACCATTTAGATTTGTTGTTGCTGCTTTAACATTTAGTTTTATGTTCACACATAATATGGGTAGTTCAACAATGACATGAAAATATTTCTTATCTTATTTAAAAAAAAAATAAATAAATATTTAATTTTACTTTTTTATTTATTTTCACTGTTTGCCTTTAGTTAGAGGATATTTATTCCTCACGTTCCACAAAAGTATTACATGCTTAATTATTTACATTTATAATTGTTCAAAAAATGTTTATTTAAATTTTTATAAAATGTAATGAATTATAAAATATATGCATATCAAACTGAAAATGCAATGTGTAAATAAAAACGTATAAGGAGAATAGAGACGAATTTTACAATGTTTAAATTAGTAATTAAAAAAAATCTGGTGTGAAACACTCACACAACTTTCTCTTACTCCAGTACTCAAAATTATAATTGACAAATTTTATAGTTAGTGTACCAAATTTAATGAAATTCGTCGAAAAGTGAAAACACTGTTCAGTAAAACTGTCCGGTTTACTAATTTCCTTGAAACTTGGAATTTGGGTCATATATTAATTTCTAGTTATTTCAATTTGGATGACAGAATTGTATAATCAACTGTGATAGCATTTTAAAGAAAAACATAACCCCCCTCCCCCAAAAGTCCCCTTAAATGAATTTATCAGGGGAAAAGTTTCAAATAAAAGTTGTAGCTCTTTATATGTATAGTTAACAACGCTGGTTTAAAGAAAATCGTTGGAGCCATTTTCGAGAAAATACCAGAAAACTGAAAATTATATTTCAGTAAAAACGCACTTCCGGTTATCTATTTTTTTTCAAACTCGGAATTTCAACAACATATTTAATTCTAATTAACATTATTTAGATGACAGAATTGTCTAATATACTGAAACAGCAGTTAAGATGAAAACCTAACCCCTCCCCCCCAGAAGTGCCCTTAAATGAATTTTCCTGGAGAAATGTTTCAAATAAAAGTTGTAGCTCTTTGTATGTGTAGTTGATATAGCAAGTTTAAAGAAAATCTTCGGAGCCATTTTTGAGAAAATTGCAAAAACGTAAAAAAAACAACTAGTAAAGTGGTACTTCCGGTTGAGGAATATTGACACATAACGCACCGTCAGATCCCATGGTGATACCTAAACGTAATATCAAGTTTGAACTTTCTACGATTTTTCGTTTTTGAGCTATGCTGTTCACATACATACACACACACAGACACACACACACAGACCATTCGCTAAAAACCACTTTTCCCCTGATAAATTCATTTAAGGGGACTTTTGGGGGAGGGGGGTTATGTTTTTCTTTAAAATGCTATCACAGTTGATTATACAATTCTGTCATCCAAATTGAAATAACTAGAAATTAATATATGACCCAAATTCCGAGTTTCAAGGAAATTAGTAAACCGGACAGTTTTACTGGACAGTGTTTTCACTTTTCGACGAATTTCATTAAATTTGGTACACTAACTATAAAATTTGTCAATTATAATTTTGAGTACTGTAGTAAGAGAAAGTTGTGTGAGTGTTTCACACCAGATTTTTTTTTTTTAGGGCAATGAACCTGTCGCTTATTCTGCCCTTTACTGATCTCATAAAAGTCATACTCTCAGAGTTAAATTATTAAAAAAATATATATTCATCCTATATCCTATAAACATTATTTGTTAACTATTCACCACCATATATACATTTTAATAACTTATTTATTTACTTTTGCCGTTTCTTTTAAAAATTTAATTATACTATCTATTTGATCGGGTTATCAGTCATCAAGACCCCTTCTAGTGTGGGAGGGATACTGTTACAGTGTCTATTTTGTCCATATAATGGACACTCCACAATTATATTGTAACGTTTTTCCCTCTAAACTAGCTACTGCAACTAGTTTTAAGTGGGTTCGTATAGATAAAATACTCTAAACTTCAATAAAGAAAACATCAATTTATTGTTATACACAAAAAATTACAAAATACAACACTTAATAATAATTACTTCACAGTTTACGCCACAAAAGTTCACTTAGTTTACTTTTTATACACTTTTCACAAACTAGTGACTTCATTTGTAACTGGAAAACTCTTTCAATTCTCTGCGGTCCTACTATTTATACCGGTGGGGATTCTTCTAGAACTTCCTCGATTCTTCTAGAGAGAACTAGAGCGCAGCCAGCGCTTCCTGCAGCCACTAAGAGAACCTTAGGTACCTGCCTTCTCTCCGAGATGGCACCACTGGCTACGTTACAATATGTTCTACAAATAATGTAGCGCATATGGGAGGATTTCTTCTGCACATGATGTAACCCTGGGTTAATCGGGTATGGCCAATCCTTAGGTGAGTAACTATTACCTCTTCCCAGAGGTTATTCCGCGTGGAAGAGTTCTAAGCTTTAACAACCGTTTTAATGGTTCTTAACTTATTGTTCGTCACTGACGACTACTTATTGTGCCAGGATTCATATATGTAACCTTTTATATGCTTCACCACGTCTATTGGCATGCTCCTTTCTGTGATTATAGCCCATATTAGCGGCCTCTATCTCCGCTAGGTCGGTATCGTTGTTACCGGGAATTCCCGTGTGCCCGGATACCCAGATAAATGAAACATTTGCTCCTGCTCTGTCCTGGACAATCTGATGCTTATGTATTTATAGGGTTTCAGGGATTTGTAGGGGACTGATTGAATCCAAACAAACGACAACTCTACCTCGAGTCCCTTCCACTGCACTTAGGGCCATGTTAATTGCGTAAAGTTCTGCAATATATATGCTACTTGTAGTAGATAGACCAAATTTATATTTCCTATTTTCAATAACTATTGCAACACCACAACCTTGCTGGTCTTTCGATCCCACTCTATATAATATTTTTGTAGGTTTGATATGGACTCCTAAGAAATGTTGCACTAACACAGTTCCTGGAGTTACATTTTTCGGATATTTTTATCCGGTGATTATATAGTTGGTGACACAGATAACGCTAATATCATATATTTTATTGCATATATACCATAAGTGAAGAAAATGCAAGGAGGATGTTAGGGAGGCCTTTTTCATCCTGCTTAGGGCGCCAATTCTTTTTACTTTCTCTTACTCCTAGTAAGAGGAAGTATTATAATCGTGTCAAATTTTCGATATCGAGTTTTCACCGGAAATATCCGTTTTGAGGTCCCCTGAGTCCAAAAAAGTGGTTTTTAGCAAATGGTCTCTGTGTGTGTGTCCGTGTGTCCGTGTGTGTGTGTGTGTATGTATGTATGTGAACAGCATAGCTCAAAAACGAAAAACCGTAGAAAGTTAAAACTTGATATTCCATTTAGGCATCACCGTGGGATCTGACACTACGTTATCTGTCAAAATTCCTCAACCGGAAGTATCACTTTACTAGTTAGATTTTTTACTTTTTTGCGATTTTCTCAAAAATTGCTCCGACGATTTTCTTTAAACTCGAAACATCAACCACACATACAAAGAGCTACAACTTTTATTTGAAACATTTCTCCGGGAAAATGCTCTGAAGGGCACTTTTGGGGGAGGGTGGGGTTAGGTTTTCATCTAAAGTGCTATTTCAGTTTATTTCACAATTCTGTCATCTAAATAATGTTAATTAGAATTAAATATGTTGTTGAAATTCCAAGTTTGAAAAAAATTGGATAACCGGAAGTGCGTTTTACTTTACCACTTTATTAAATCATTTATTCTCTTTTTCGCAATTTTCTCAAAAATGGCTTCGACGATTTTTTTGAAACTTCATATATAAACTAAACATGCAAGGATCTACATCTTTTATTTAAAACATTTCTTTGGGAAAATTCTTTTAAGGGCACTTTTAGGGGAGGGGTAGGGTTAGATTTTCATCTAAAGTGCTATCCTAGTTGATCATGCAATTCTATCATCCAAACATAATTAGTTAGAAATAAATGAATGGCTGAAATTCCAAGTTTCAAGAAAATTAGTAAACCGGAAGTGCGCTTTTACTGAACAGTTTTTTCAGTTTTCGACGAATTTCATTAAATTTGGTACACAAACTATAAAATTTGTCAATTATCATTTTGAGAACTGGAGTAAGAAAAAGTTGTGTGAGTGTTTCACACCAGATTTTTTTTTTTTTAGAGGAAAGCCTAATGTGACAGCTCTTCCGGAATGCTTTAAAAAGTTCATTTACTAGAAAAATGTTCGACCTAAATTTTGGTTAGTATTTAAACTAAGCTTAAAAATCTGTTGAATCTGTTTACTAGAAAATTAGAGTTTTTTTTAGAGTTGAATAATATTATAATTACATTGTCACATTATTACATGGTTACAGAAAAACGTAAATTATAAAATTACAGTTTTATTTATATAAACTTATAAATGATTAAGTAGTTAATTAAGAAATATTTACCGTCAACAATTCCACCTTTTTAATATTCTGCACCTTTCTTTCTTAGCCTACAATTATCTAATTAATTTACTTAAAAAAAAAAAAAAATTGAGAGAAAATGTATTTGAAAATCATTTTAAAATTTGTTCCGCATTAAAAAAAAAAAATTGCAGTCATTAAAGGATCATGTCTCTCACTTTATATGGACATAGAGGTAAGACGAAAAAGTGAAATGTTTTTCGGAAGACTAGTTCTGTTAAAGGTAACAAAAAGTGATTATATTTGTAACTTCACTAGTATATGATAGACGAGAGTAGAATGATTGTCGAGAAGTTTATATCTTTAGAAATGTTTATATATTTAAAAAATCTTGTGTGAAACTCTCACACAACTTTCTCTTACTCCATTTTTTTCAAAATTGTATCTAATTGACAAATTTTATAGTTTATGTACCAAATTTGATGAAATTCAGTAAAAGCGCACTTCCGGTTTACTAATTTTCTCGGAAACTCGGAATTTTGGCCATCTATTTATTTCTAATTAATTTTGTTTCGATGTTAGAATTGTATAATCAACTATGATAGCACTTTAGAGAAATACATAACCCCACCCTTTTCCCCCTTCCAGTGAAATGTTTTAAATAAAACTTTTAGATCTTTGTATGTGTAGTTGATATAACAAGTTTGAAGAAAATCGTCGGAACCATTTTTTGAGATAATAGCAGAAAACTGAAAAAAACATTTCAATAAAAACGCACTTTTGGGCATCCGATTTTTTTTTTTCAAACTCGGAATTTTCAACAACAGATTTAATTTTAATTATTATTATTTAGATGACAGAATTGTATAGTAAACTGAAATAACACTTTTAGAGGAAAACCTAACCTCACCCTCCCCCAAAAGTGCCCTTAAATGAATTTTTTCCAATGAAATGTTTTAAATAAAACTTGTAAATCTTTGTACGTGTAGTTGATATACCAAGTTTCAAGAAAATCGTCTGAGCCATTTTTTTTTTGAGAAAATCGCAAAAACGTAAAATAACCAACTAGTAAAGTAGTATTTCCGGTTGAGGAATTTTGACAGATAACGCATCGTCAGATCCTATGGTGATACCTAAACGTAATATCAAGTTGAACTTTCATACACCCACACACGCACGCACACCATTTGCCAAAGACCACTTTTTTTTTAACTCAGGGGACCTCAAAACGGATGTTTCTGGATACTTCCTCTTAGTAGGCGTGAGTGAAAGTAAAAATAAGTTTTGTTTATTTCAAACGGCTTTAAAAATTACTTTTTTCCTTCCGTTAAATTACAATGAGTAAATTTTAAAAACGTTTTCTGAATTTTTAGAAAACAGTTGCCTTTAATGTTTGTGTGGAAAATAAATATAATGCAATGATATGTTCGTTCAAATGGAATACTAAACGTAGCCTAATATTTTAGTGGAGTGTGCTAAAAATTGATGAAATGATTCCCCTCCCCTCATCTTTGTTTTAATATCAACTAAATCGCTGTCAACGATGAGTTAAGTACGTCACTGCTAACTGTTCGAGTTAAATATGAATGCTGATTGTAAAAACGAAGGACTAGGTTTAAAGTTTCTTTTTTTGGAATTTCTTCGAAAATCGCTATAAACGTTTACTTTAAATTTGGAATGGTAGACGCACATATATATAAACTTATCACTTTTATTTTATACGAATTTTGTTGCGTTAAATTTCAAATGGTTTTAGATTTATTCATTGATATTGGTGCTGTCTTCTGCACTATTTTTACTTTCTCTTACTCCTAGTAAGAGGAAGTGTTGTAATCAAATTTTCGATATCGAGTTTTCACTGGAAATATCCGTTTTGAGGTCCCCTGAATCCGAAAAAGTGGTTTTTAGCAAATGGTCTGTGTGTGTGTGTGTGTGTGTGTGTGTGTATGTATGTATGTGTGTATGTGAACAGCATAGCTCAAAAACGAAAAACCGTAGAAAGTTAAAACTTGATATTCCGTTTGCGTATCACCATAGGATCTGACAGTATGTTATCTGTCAAAATTCCTCACCGGAAGTACCACTTTACTAGTTTTTTTTTTTACATTTTTGCGATTTTTCCCAAAAATGACTCAGACGATTTTCTTTAAACTAGAAACATCAACCACACATACAAAGAGCTACAACTTTTATTTGAAACATTTCACCGGGAAAATGCATTAAAGGGCACTTTTAGAGGAGGGGTGGGGTTAGGTTTTCATCTAAAGTGCTGTTTCCGTTTATTAAACAATTCTGTCATCTAAATAATGTTAATTAGAATTGAATATGTTGTTGAAATTCCGAGTTTGACAAAAATTGGATAACCGGAAGTGCGTTTACTTTACCACTTTATTAAATATTTTTTCTCTTTTTCGCAATTTTCTCAAACATGGCTCCGGCGATTTTTTTTGAAACTTCATATATAAACTAAACATGCAAAAATCTACAACTTTTATTTGGAACATTTCTCTGGGAAAATTTATTTAAGGGCTCTTTTAGGGGAGTGGTAGGGGTTATATTTTTCTCTAAAGTGCTATCACAGTTGATTATACAATTCTATCATCCAAACAAAATTAATTAGAAATAAATAAATGACCAAAATTCCGAGTTTCAAGAAAATTAGTAAACCGGAAGTGCGCTTTTACTGAACAGATTTTTTCAGTTTTCGACGAATCGCATTAAATTTGGTACATACACTGTAAAAGCTGTCAATTATAATTTGGAGAACTGGAGTCAGAGAAAGTTGTGTGAGTGTTTCACACCAGTTTTTTTTTTTTGTATTAAGGCGCGTCAACACAAGGTCCATTGGTGCACTTCCTGCCTTCGGATGGACATGTTCTTTCTTTACTGACAACACTGCCCATCAACGGACAGTGATCTGTAAAGGTTCTAGGAAGAGAAAAAAATCTAAGGGCAGACTGTTGGACTCGAATCCGGGATCTCTAGTTTGCATATTTAATATGCTACAATGGAGCTAATTCCTTGCCTCTTCTGAACTAATGTAATCACTTATATACACGGCATATGTAGATACTTTTCCTCCTTACCTATAAATGTAGGTTAGGACTATTTAATAAAATTTGAAGTTAAAGTAAACTCAAGAAAAACTTGGATGGGGAAGCAAATTCTCGTTTTCACTGAAGAGCAGGAAAGAGAGCTTCCAAAAAATTTGTATAAAATTTCACTTATTTTGAATATAAGAAGAGATAACTAGTAGCTGAAAAAAATTAAATTCAACAACTTAAATGAAGGCAAAGGATTAATATTAAATTTTTTTCCTCATGAATAAATTTAAAATATAAAATACAAGAATGGTTTTTCAATACGTAATCCAGTTATGTAACCTTAAGTTATTTCCATTGATTTAATATAATTATAATAATAATATCATTTATAATAATATAATTATATAATTGACTTAATCACGAAAATGAAGTTATTAGCAAACGAATTCGAAGAAAGAAAAAAAAAAAAAACAACTAAAAGCCCTGATTGTTCTTGACATAAATCTTTGGAAATTTCTTGGACTTCGTCTTCACATCTTACGCATGTCCGAATTCATGTCCGTCTTTTACCGAATTCAAACCAGAGAAATGTTTCAAATAAAAGTTGTAGCTCCTTGTATATATAGTTGATGTATATGTAGTTTAAAGAAAATCCTTGGAGCCATTTTTGAGAAAAACGCAAAAAAGTAAAAAAAGTCAACTAGTAAAGTGGTACTTCCGGTTGAGGAATTTTGACAGATAAAGCACAGTCAGATCGCATGGTGATACCTAAACGGAATATTAAGTTTCAGTTTTCTACGGTTTTTCGTTTTTGAGCTATGCTGTTCACATACACACACACACAGACCATTTGCTAAAAACCACTTTTTTGGACTCAGGGGACCTCAAAACGGATATTTCCGGTGAAAACTCGATATTGAAAATTTGACACGATTACATACTTCCTCTTACTAGGAGTAAGAGAAAGTAAAAAGAAGTAGCAGCAGTTTTCTTTCTTTTTCCAATTGTTATCTCTTCTTCATTGTTATCCAAGTAAATAGTTGTTGAAATAATTACTGTATAGTCCAGAAGACATCACTAACAACATTGGACAAACGCCATGAATTACGTCGTATCCTCTGAAATCAATTTTTCATTAAAAAAAAAAAAATGCCAATAATTTTGATTCTCCCACCATTTCGATTCCAATATTTAGCGCCCATTATGGTCCCCTCCATGGGATATTTTTATTAGATCTGATGATTCAAGTAAATTCTTTGCGTTAATGTAATTTAAAAACAAAACTAGATTTTTGGAAGGATAAAATGCAATTTTAACTAGCATGGATCCATAAATTTACCGTTATTTTTATCTAACAGAAAAAAAATTGTATCTAGTCATTAATGATACTAACCTTGTTTAAGATAATTATTCTGATGACCTCCATCAAATATGTGGCAGGGAAACCGTTTCATTCACATTAAATGAACAAATGACTAAATTTTATTATTACATTCTTTTTTTTTTTTTCACTAATTTACTTGGTTTTTATTTCTTTCATTAATTTAACTAGACAATGTTGCATCATTAAAAAAAAAAAACGTGTTTTCTATTTTATGTTTGAGTTTAAGTAACATTAAAGTTATAATTAAAGAATAAAATTTTAGTTTATATTATAGCATTTTAAGATATATATATATACGTAGTGACTTCTCCTCCCTTTGGGCTGCTAGTCTTTTAATTACAATTACTCTTTTGCTTGAACACTTTTAATATTTAACGTTTAATTAGTACTGTTAGCGGGTTCTCCTTCTGGGTACATAGAACAGTCAAGAAAAAACAATATACAAATTTTTTATTTTTTTTTTAACGATTTAATCGATTTTCTTTAAACTTAGATTATTTTCTACAGTTAAACAATAATAATATTGGTTTATATAATTGATGTGAGAAGGAGAGAGAGGTAGGATTAGAGAGCATAAATTTAAAGTTGCAATATAGTTGAATTTAATGGCTGTTTTTTTTGTAATTTTAATTATTTGTTTAAGCGTTATAAAATTATGAACCTCTTAACAGCTTTTTACTTTCTCTTACTCCCTAGTAAGAGGAAGTATTGTAATCGTGTCAAATTTTCGATATCGAGTTTTCACCGGAAATATCCTTTTTGAGGTCCCCTGAGTCCAAAAAAGTGTTTTTAGCAAATGGCCTGGGTGTGTGTGTGTGTGTGTGTGTGTGTATGTATGTATAGGTGAACAGCATAGCTCAAAAACGAAAACCATAGAAAGTTTGAAACTTGATATTCCCTGTTAGGTTATCACCATGTAGCTAGACGGTGCGTTATGTGTCAATATTCCTCAACCGGAAGCACCACTTTACTAGTTTTTTTTTTACGTTTTTGCAATTTTCTCAAAAATGGCTCCGAAGATTTTCTTTAAACTTGGTATATCAACTACACATACAAAGAGCTACAACGTTTATTTGAAACATTTCTCCAGGAAAATTCATTTAAAGGCACTTCTGGGGGAGGGGTGGGGTTAGGTTTTCATCTTAACTGCTGTTTCAGTATATTAGACAATTCTGTCATCTAAATAATGTTAATTAGAATTAAATATGTTGTTGAAATTCCGAGTTTGAAAAAAATAGATAACCGAAAGTGCGTTTTTACTGAAATATAATTTTCAGTTTTCTGGTATTTTCTCGAAAATGGCTCCAACGATTTTCTTTAAACCATCGTTGTTAACTATACATATAAAGAGCTACAACTTTTATTTGAAACTTTTCCCCTGATAAATTTCATTTAAGGGGACTTTTGGGGGAGGGGGGTTATGTTTTTCTTAAAATGCTATCACAGTTGAGTTATACAATTCTGTCATCCAAATTAAATAACTAGAAATTAATATATGACCCAAATTCCGAGTTTCAAGAAATTAGTAAACCGGACAGTTTTACTGGACAGTTGTTTTCACTTTTCGACGAATTTCATTAATTTGGTACACTAACTATAAACTTTGTCAATTATAATTTTGAGTCCTGGAGTGAAGAGAAATTGCTATGTGAGTGTTTCACACCAGATTTTTTACACTGCTTTGACCAAAATATCCTGATTTGATAGGCGAACGCTCGAAACCGGTTGATGGTCCCATAAAAAGAAGCCGCTAATCACGGAAAAATATCTGTGAAGGTAAGAAAGCCCCCAGCCTTTTTTACATAAACAACAAATTTGAATAAAAATTAAAAAAAAAAAAAAAAAATTGATGTTCGAATTTTTCACAGGACTGATTGTTGACAGATTGAAAGAAACTTTTCATATTAGATCGTATTTGATAAAAATGAACAAGTTCGATCCTCCTAATGGAATGTAACTGAGAGATGAATGTCTTTTCTGCTCCATTATCGTCGGTTATTTTCTCATATTCACCTTTTATTCTCACCAGTGTTGGAAGGATTCTGCATTTGTGTGTCCTTGTTAGAGTTCTTCACAAGATTACTGATTTTTCAAGCGTTATGCAGTTGGGTTACATATCTGAAAAATTTCTTCTTTCCTTTCACCGTTCACCTGAAACTCACTTAAGTACTTATATAACAATTCTTCATTCACATGACATTTATCGATTGAATAATTTACGATATTCAGGTTTTAATAATGGTTAGAAATTTATTTAGTAACATTCCGCTTATTTGTTTAAATTGTCTGTGGAGTATTTTATTAGTTATATATATTTTTTATTCTAAAATTCCTTTGTTTTACTTTAGGAATTAACTCAGTTATTTGATTCATGTATTATAATATTTGACAATGTTAATATGTTATATAATATGATTGCAAATAACTACTGCTATAATAAAGAAATACGAATTATTTTAAAATTTCTATTGATTAACCTTTCATTGTGTCATTTTGAAAATTTCTAATAATTTGTCCGAGAACAACCAGATAATATCTAAAACTTACAAGAGTAGATGTATAAAAATAATCTAATTAACTCCCTCCAGTACAGAGTTATGTGTTATATTTTTGTTAATTAAGTCTGGAAAAATACAAGAAACAATCAGTACGTATGTATCTTGGAACTGGTGAGGAAACTGTATATTATACTTAAACTGTAGGCCCCAGGTAGAGTCTATATTATATCCAACAAACTTAAAACAGCAGTCTCGAGTTAATCTCATAACTCATAAATCCCCAGAACTTTAGAGTTTTGTTGGTAGATTTTTTTGGTGAAAATTGTTTTCAAAACTGCTGCTGCCACCTGAAAAGAACTATTGTGCCCCCCGGAACTTTCCCAATGCACAGCGGGCCTCCAAGCAGAGTTCTCTAGCTACTGACACACTGCCCATCACCGAACCGCGTGAATTGTAGCGGTTCCTAGGAAGAAAAAATCTAAGGGCAGCAGCCGATTCGAACCCGCAACCTTCCGCGAACGTAGTCCAGCGCGCTACCACTGAGCTAATCCCTTCCTTCTCTAGGGACGGAGTCCTAGTTTGTTGTACTTTGTTTGTTCCTTGTCTGTAAAGTGTAGGTGATATAGTTTAAGTGTGTTGTGTACTGTTCTGATGAATTGCATGGAGGACTGAGCTGTGGTAACCCGTGGAACCGCTGCTCCCCAAGTAACTGCATGCACAGAACCCCTTGCGAGCTTGACATGTGCGAACATTAATTTATTCTGTCTATGATTTGTCCATCAATAGCATGGCTTCATTTGTTTGATTCTGGATCGGTTTCGGAATTCTCATTCATCGTCAGATTTTAAGACTGGTCGGTCATTTCATATCGAGAAATGACTTTCTACAACTCAAGGAGTGTGTAGGTGGAGTGTATTATGGTGTGAGCGTGGTGCTTGAACATTCGTTGAAGTAAACTGTCTATTGCGCAAGCGGTGCTGTTGTATGCAATGTTTGGGGAAGTAGCCACCCATGGGTTATCACAGCTCAGTACTCCATTGCACTTTGACAGAACAGTACACAATACACTTAAAATACATATACTTTGAGAAAAGGACACAAATACAGTACCCAAATGCGGTCTCCGTCTCTAGTTAATTGGCCTCCTAAGCCATGGGAGGAGGTAAGGATTAGCTCAGTGGTAGCGCGCTGGACTAGCAACGTGGAGGTCCCCGGTTTGAATCCAAACATGCTGCTCTTCTTAGGATCCTCTATAAATAATTCATTTGCCGGTTATTGGGTGTGGTTGTCTGTAGCTAGAGAAACATGTTCGGAGCCGGCCTGCCATTGAGAGGTTTCGAAAGGCACAATAAATCTTTCCGGTCGCAGTGCAATAATCCCCTACAACAATCTACCAATGTAGAATCTCTTCTCTACATAGTCAGAACCCCAACAAAATAAGCATGCTACGTCGGATAAAAAATCATAGATGTTATTCATTAACATATTCACAATTGATTTATTTATTATGGATTTATACTTTTAAAGTAACAACAGTTGCAGTCGTACAGACAAGAAACAAACAAACAAAAATAACTAAAAAACACTAAGCTTTTAAATTCAAATGGTTTATTGAATATTATTGATGCCCTCTACAATAAATCATTCTCTATCTACTGGTGTTGGTGGTAGGTTGGCAGCACTTGACCCGCTCACCACCACCACTTGTCTAATTACATAATTTACGATAAATGAGGAAATTTATCATTTATATGAAACTGTATAAGGAGGAGAAAGAGAATTCTTTGCGTGTTTAAACACACAGATTTTTATAGAAATATTTATTAAGAAAATTGCTACCCTTGTAGTTTTCCTAGAATATTACATAATACACACAGCGTGAATGTTCCTATTCACGTAGTAATAAATACACGTAACAGTAATTTACATTCTTCTATTTCGCTATATATATATATATATTACACCAATTACACAAGGAAATTCTTTTATATATTTATTTTCATTTATTAATTTAATTTTTAACTTTATAAGATAAAGATAAATCTTTCAATTTTAATTTATTTTTCTTTTCTGTTTACTATAAATACTATCCGTATCTTTTTTTAATTATCTATAAAGCAGACAGTGGATTAATGCTTTATTTTTTTCCTTTTTTTGATAGTGCCGAGCTGTTGTGTGTTCAGCTTTATGCTTATCTGCTTGGTCATTTATTCTGAGCTAGCCCCTAGCTCTCCCATAGTGTTCTGTATCGTATTTTGTTTTTAATACAATCTATGCAATAACATAATTCTAATCAATTAATATTTGAACAATAAGTTATGTTATCTAAATGACGATGTGCTCACAAATCACATGACCGGTTATTGTTTTCAGTAAATCAAATTAATAAACTAAAAAACTGGGTTGAAATTATGGACATTTGTTTTAAGAAGTTTTTTTTAAGCCAATTGATACATTCTTCCCTTCCGGAAACCCCATAAAAATATTTCAGAGGACAAAAAATAAATAAAAAATAAAAGTAAAATTGCACTTGTGATTGGGTAGATTTTGACGACTGAAAAGTTTTTATTGGTTCTCTTATGATACATAAACGAAATAAAGTTTGGACTACTTGTAGATTTTTTTTTTTTTTTTAGGATTTATTTTGATTTTGTCAATAAAAAACATGTTTACGTTATCTTGTTTTTTGGGTAAGAGGAAGTATTGGAATCATCTTAAGTTTTCACAAATTTGAGTTAAAAATGTAGTTTTTACCGGAATATGTGTTTGAGTTCCCTAAGTAGAGTAAAGGTTTTTGTGAATGGTTTTGTGTGTGTGTGTGTGAGTTTTGAGAAAAAAAAAAAAAAATATCTAATGGACGAAAAATTGAAATAGCTTTACATCCGATTGGTGACAATATTCCTTTATTCATATAATATACGACTATGAGGGGCGGGTGTTTAGTGTAGTGGTTTGAGCATGGACTTGTAAGTGGGAGGACCCCAGTTTCGAGTCCCGCGTTATAACTGCTAAATTTTATATTAGATGAAAAATGTTAACAGTAAAGCAGGGTGCTTTCCGCCCCCGTCCACGACACCTAATTTGGTAGTTGGACGTTAAGCCCGCCCTGAAAAATAAATTGCACTGATTATAAACAATATCTGAAAATCATGGTAAATACTCACACACTCTATACAACTATGGGCCCATCAGGCTCTCCTCTATTCTATTCTGCCCAGTCCTACGAGTCGGCCTTTTCTACCCTCAATTTGCCAATCGTAGACGCCTTTTGGTAGCCTTTCCTGGTGACATTCTTTTTAGGTGTTCGTACCTCAATTTTTTTTTTTTTGTAATTTATTCTTTTTTACTTCCATCACTCTCTAATGTGTGGAGTTCCTTATTCTCCTCTATAACGGAAGTTCTTGCTGCCCGTCTCCAGAAGACCATTTCTGTTGCTAGCAGTTTTTTTTTTTAAGACCTTTTCTTTATGGTCCATGTCTCTGGATCCATAAGTCATTAAAGCTGATACACTCGTTTTTGAAAATATTCTGTTTTGTTTTCGGCCAAGATGTTCCTGCTTCCACAAGACTGAGTTTAGCATAGAGATTGACTTTTTCAGATGTACATCTGGAAATCATCTATATATCTTAATCATATATACATTTTTTTTCTTACTTACTTATCTGAGAACCTCTCTGTATCCGTTAACCCCAGGTTTCGAAATTTTTGACACAATTCTAATGTTTCCTCTCGCAAAAGAAAAATGTTGAAAACATTCCAGTGTGGAACATTTTACAGTCTCTCTTTTTATTTGTGTATGTGTATGTGTGTTATCATTAATTCAAAACTAAAAAATCACTGAAAGTTCTCTAAGAACAGTAAAAAAATCTGCTTTTTAGAAATGCCATTTTTACTTCCTCTTACTCTAGTAGAAGAAGGTATTGTAATCGTGTCAAATTTTCGATATTGAGTTTTCACGGGAAATATCCGTTTTGAGGTCCCCTGAGTCCAAAAAAGGGTTTTAGCAAATGGTCTAACTGTGTGTCTGTATGTCTGTGTGTCTTGAGTGTGTGTGTGTATGTATTACAGCATAGCTCAAAAACGAAAAATCGTAGAAAGTTTAACTTGATATTACGTTTAGGTATCACCATGGGATCTGACGGGCGTTATTTGTCACTATTCCTCAACCGGAAGTACACTACTTTACAAGTTTTTTTTTTTACGTTTTTGCGATTTCTCAAAAATGGCTCCGACGATATTCTTTAAACTTGATATATCAACTACATATACAAAGAGCTGCAACTTTTATTTGAAACATTTCTCCAGGAAAATGCATTGAAGGGCACTTATGGGGGAGGGGTGGGGTTAGGTTTCCATCATAAAGTGTATTTCACTTTATTAGACAATTCTGTCATCTAAATAATGTTAATTAGAATTAAAGATGTGTGAAATTCCGTGTTTGAAAAAAATCACATAAACGGAAGTGAGTTTGTTTTGACACTTTACTAAATGATTCTTTCATTTTTCGATTTTCGCAAAAATGGCTCCAACGATTTCTTGAACTTCGTATACAAAATAAAAATGCAAAGATCTACACTTTTATTTAAGACATTTCTCTGGAAAAGTTCATATAAGGGCAGTTTAGTGGAGGGTGGGGTTCAGCTTCCCCCTAAAGTGTATCATAGTTGATTATACAATTCTATCATCCAACAAAATAATTGAAATAAATAGATGCCAAAATCCAAGTTTTGAGAAAATTGTAACCGGAAGTGCGCTTTACTGAACAGCTTTTTCAGTTTTCGACGAATTTCGTTATATTTGGTACACAAACTAAACATTTGTCAATTATAATTTTGAGAACAGGAGTAAGAGAAAGTTGTGTGAGTGTTTCACACCAGATTTTTTTTTTCCCCGATATGGCTCAGATAGTTAGTTCTCTTTAAAGTTATTATAATTTCCGCAGATCAATTAATCAAAATTGTTTCCTTATGGATTCACGAGTAAATCTGTGTAGTTAGGCGTGATTTTATCAATTATAAATTATTTTTATTATTATTAGAAAATTTGATGCTATTTTTTCCGTACAATTAATATGAACTTCAATCAAAAAAATTATGGATTATTTTTTGAACATAGTCGTGGCAAGTAATATCTCGGGTTTTCTTTTTCCATTAATGTTTTTAACAGGCTGTCAACATAATAACGGCCAGCTACATCGAATTGACTGTTTATTGGGGTCACCGAACCTATTTCAGTATTGCTTTTACACACACTCCTCATCGTTCATGTATTTCTCTTCTTCCGTCTACATTTATATTTATTATGTATTGTTCTTTTCACGAAATTTTAGTTAGAATATAAAAAAAAAAAATCATGTCTACGTAATATAAAATATTATCATTAAATTAATATTAGCCTAGAGATAATTCTATCTGCTTCCGCTAAATTAATTGTTTTGGGATATTTTTTTTTATCTTCCATTGTTCATAGAATTAGTTAAACATATTTTATCAGAAAGAAATTTTTTAAATCTTGTTATAAAAATTTATTTTTACTAACAGTACATCGTTTTTATTTCGTAGTTTTAAAAATCTTTTTTTTTTTTTTTGCATAACTTTATGTATTTGTAATGAAGTGAATAAAGTGTTCTTTACAATTTAATAAATAATATTTTTACTCTTTAACTTACAATTGTGGGCACTTTTCTCGTAAACGTTAACGTGATGTAATTTAGTTTTGTCTGATATATAGTATTGTGATGACAAATTGCCGAAATTATTAAATTTTCAACCGAAATATATGGTTTTGGGCCCCCCCCCCCCCGAGTACGAAAAAAAATGATTTTTAACGTGACAACAAAAAAATCTCAAAACAACAAAAAAGTGCAGGGAGTTTTAAACTTTATATTTCGTTTAGGTACTACCACCAAATCTGACAAGAAGGTTTTAGGCAAAGTAAAATCCATCAACCGGAAGTCCATTTTACTGAAAGGTTTTTTCTCATTTTTTTTTTATCGATTTCTTCAACCAATGCAACATCCAACTACCAATTAAGTGTCGTGGAAGGGGGGCGGAAGCCCATTACTTTACTTTACTATTAACATTTTTAAAAACAATTTCTTTTTCATACCACACCGCATGGGCCGTTCCCGATCTCTCGCTCATAACACCCATGATTATACTTCATATCCAATGATCCCGAAACAAGAATGAATTTCCAAGCAAGAATATAAGAGGGAAGGGCACAACAGGTACCTCATAAATTATAATGAATTTATGCCACCATAGCAAAACAAGCTAACAAACGCATCGCATTCATATTCATTCATACAATAAATACATATACTTTACGCATACGTGCAAAATTCCTATCCTAATTGACCTCTCAGTAACTCGATATTCCTGAGAGGCCCGCTAAAAACTCGATAACTACCCAATCTAAGTCTATTCATGCCACAGTCATACAATAAATTACTAATATCCCACACTTACGCTCCGCTTATTCTCGAAATCTCCCCACAGTGTACCACGTATAAGAGCCTCTTCTGCAAACTTTTTAAAGGCCATCATGCACATGAGGATTTCCCCAACAAGTTTAGTGTATCATATCCAATGCTAATATTGATAGCCCTTATCAGCACCCATAATTTTGTCCGGAGATCTTCAAAAACCGAATGCATTCAAAATAATATATTTGGGGTCTCCAATTCACCGCAACGACAGCAACCATCATTTACCAAGTCTAATCTATACCAGTTTCCTTAATTTGCCCACATGGCCTGTCACACCAGCCGGGAGGACCGCGTAAAAAAAAAAATCTGTGGGGACTATTCTTCTACCCATTGTTGCATCTGGCAAAAAGTTTTAGGCAAAATCCATCAACCGGAAGTCCGTTTTACTGAAAGGTTTTCTCATTTTTTTTTTGTTATCGAATTTCTTCAGGCCAACATCCAAACTACCAAATTAAGTGTTCTTGGAAAGGGACGAAAAACCTACTTTACTATTAACATTTTTTTAAAAATATAAAATTTAGCAGTTATACGTGGACTCGAACTGGGAACCTCCCAGTTTCAAGTCCATGCTCATAACCACTACACCAACAACCGCCCTCCTACTACTACAAAACAAAAATATAGATCCCTTTCGATTCGGTTTTGTTACATTTTTCCGAAAAAAAAAAAAAAGAAGATTTTAGGTCCAAATTGGAGTCTGCCAAGTTAGATTTAAGTGTTTAAACTGCACAAGCTTACAGATAGATTTTTGTGTTTTTTTGGGGGGGGGGGGGGGGGGGGAATACTCACTGCACAAATATGAACCTATCACTTTATTTGTAACATTTAAAAAAAAAAAAAATTGATTTCAAGGTGTTGTTTTGGTTCGTTTACGTATAAATTTAAACTGACCGCACATGGTCTGAGACCAGAAGCCGTTCACAGTGGTCTACTTAAGTATAAATTTCTGTTTTATATGTTGTAGGTGGAGATACACCCACCATCTATTTTTATACCAACTCATCTCAACATTCCCAACATGCAATAGAAAGAATTTTTGAAAATGTTGGTGAGAGTCCGCGCCAATGCTGGATAACATCGGGTATTTTATCCGTCGTAGCATGCATATTATTTTGTTCCTGACTGGCTTCGGATTTTCACTTATCATCAGGAACAAAATCAATATGCAAGCCACGACGGATTAAAATACCAGATGAAAGAATTTTTATTATAATTAAATTGTATTAAATTGTAATAAATGAAACTCGTATTAGTGTTGTTTCATGACAGATTTTTTTTTTTCAATAGCTTTCGATAAGAAAGGTAGAATAGAAAAGATGCTGTTCAAGCAATGATTACTGAGGGGCTGAATCCATCTGCTTGTCAATTTTCTTTGCTTGAATTAGCTTCTCAATCGCTCTTTCTTCCTTTCAAAAAAGTAACTACTGATATTAAAATCGCCTTAGGCAATTTAAAATCTTAAAGATTTTTTATTTATTTATTTTTTCAACGAATAAAATAAATAAACGAATAAATGAAAATATAATTTCTGATCAGGTCAGGCCAAAGTGAAATCATTCCCCCTTAAGAGACGTTATACAAACATCCTAAAGATTACATTATATATATATTATATACCCCTCTAACAGACAGGTCTTAGAAATGTTTGAAATTCCTGCCAACCGTTATGGCCTAAAATAATATAACCATTAGATTTGTTGTTGCTGCTTTAACATTTAGTTTTATGTCACACATAATATGGGTAGTTCAACAATGACATGAAAAATATTTCTTATCTTATTTAAAAAAAAAATAAATAAATATTTAATTTTTACTTTTTTATTTATTTTCACTGTTTGGCCTTCAGTTAGAGGATTTATATTCCTCACGTTCACAAAAGATTACATGCTTAATTATTTACATTTATTGGTTCAAAAAATGTTTATTTAAATTTTTATAAAATGTAATGAATTATATAAAATATGCTATCAAACTGAAAATGCAATGTGTAAATAAAAACGTATAAGGAGAATAGAGACGAAGTTTACAATGTTAAATTAGTAATTAAAAAAATCTGGTTGTGAAACACTCACACAACTTCTCTTACTCCAGTACTCAAAATTATAATTGACAAATTTTATAGTTAGTGTACCAAAATTTAATGAAATTCGTCGAAAAGTGAAAAACACTGTTCAGTAAAACTGTCCGGTTTACTAATTTCCTTGAAACTTGGAATTTGGGTCATATATTAATTTCTAGTTATTTCAATTTGGATGACAGAATTGTATAATCAACTGTGATAGCATTAAGAAAACATAACCCCCCTCCCCCAAAAGTCCCCTTAAATGAATTTATCAGGGGAAAAGTTTCAAATAAAGTTGTAGCTCTTTATATGTATATGAACAACGCTGGTTTAAAGAAAATCGTTGGAGCCATTTTCGAAAAAATACCAGAAAACTGAAAATTATATTTCAGTAAAAACGCACTTCCGGTTATCTATTTTTTTTTCAAACTCGGAATTTCAACAACATATTTAATTCTAATTAACATTATTTAGATGACAGAATTGTCTAATAACTGAACAGCAGTAAGATGAAACCTAACCCCACCCTCCCCCAGAAGTGCCCTTAAATGAATTTTCCTGGAGAAATGTTTCAAATAAAAGTTGTAGCTCTTTGTATGTGTAGTTGATATAGCAAGTTTAAAGAAAATCTTCGGAGCCATTTTGAGAAAATTGCAAAAACGTAAAAAAAAAACAACTAGTAAAGTGGTACTTCCGGTTGAGGAATATTGACACATAACGCCCGTCAGATCCCATGGTGATACCTAACGTTAATATCAAGTTTGAACTTTCTACGATTTTTCGTTTTTGAGCTATGCTGTTCACATACATACACACACACAGACACACACACACAGACCATTCGCCTAAAACCACTTTCCCTGATAAATTCATTTAAGGGGACTTTTGGGGGAGGGGGGTTATGTTTTTCTTTAAAATGCTATCACAGTTGATTATACAATTCTGTCATCCAAATTGAAATAACTAGAAATTAATATATGACCCAAATTCCGAGTTTCAAGGAAATTAGTAAACCGGACAGTTTTACTGGACAGTGTTTTCACTTTTCGACGAATTTCATTAAATTTGGTACACTAACTATAAAATTTGTCAATTATAATTTTGAGTACTGGAGTAAGAGAAAGTTGTGTGAGTGTTTCACACCAGATTTTTTTAATTATATTTATCTTGGTGTGAATTACATTATTCCCGACGTTTCAACACTCTGCGTGTCATCATCATCATGGGAAGACTATTGTTACCATTTCTTTTACTATCTGTATTGCGAGATGTGATTAATTTAGTAGAATTTTTATTTCCAGTTTATTTCCAATTTTTAGTAAATTAATTTATTTGTAACTTCGTTGTTACTAGTCGTAATTTAGTAAATAGCTATGTAATTACATTTTTCACCTTGAGACTGGTTGTTATAAGTTCCTTTAGATCCACGATGGCCTTCAGCTAGTGATGGATACTCAAACGTTCAGCCTTAAATTGACAAATATAATAAAATATACTAATGTATAATAATCAGTATAAAATAATATCAAATTGATACCACGTGGTCCCAAATTCCAAAATCTAAAGAAACTTAGAACACCCAATCTCAAGGCAAAAAATTTAACTACATAACTATTTACTAAATTACGACTAGTAACAACGAAGTTATAAATAAAAATTAATTTACTAAAAATTGGACATACCTTATAAAATGGAAATAAATACTACTAAATTAATCACATCTCATAATACAGATAGTAAAAGAAATTGTAACAAATAGTCTTCCCATGATGATGACACGCAGAGTGTTAAAACGTTGGGACTAAGATAAATATAAAATTAAAAAAGATTGTTAAGAGCTTCATAATTTTATAACACTTAAATAAAATAAATTTAGGATAAACTAGATGATAAAATAGAAGTTAGGTAGAAAATAATAAAGAGACAGACTGGCTGAATAAATAAGAAGGTAGTTAGGTAGATTGCTGACTGGTTGTACTGTTGTAAACTGTTTTAAAACTGTCTGAACAATATTGCTGTCGCTCTATTTATATGAATCGAATCTTTCCTAGTCTGAGGAGCTAGGTGGGGAGTAATTGATTTTTGATTCATTAATTGTATGCTTCTCCGCTCTTCGGATCCTATGAATCTTTAATGATTCGGATCTCATTACAGTCTATTAATGTTGTTTCTTGCCAACAGGCAGCTGTTGGAAGAAATCCAACGTTTGGCTTGTCTGGCGGTGACTGGTGTGTTTCGGACTACACCGACCGCATCTATGGAGACTTTGTTAGGGATTCCACCTCTCTTTGTGGAGGTGAAAAACCAGGCAATGAAAGCCTGTTATAGAATTAAACAGGCAGGTTTTTGGCAGGGTAAGCGATATGGTCATTCTACCATTTATGTGAGATGCTTTTAAGGATTCCCATTACAGGTTTCCCTTCTGATAGGAATTTGAAGACTTTTGTCTTTGGTCATTTCTACAGGGTTAGGTTGCCTTCTAGGGAAGATTGGTTAACCCTGGGTCCGTCTGGTATGATTCCTGAGAATTATCTCCGATGCTACACGGACGGTTCCAGGATGGATGGTAGGTCTGGGGCTGCCGTCTATTTTGAGACGGGAGATCATTTGGTAGCGCCTCTTGGTGAGTGGGCCACCGTTTTCCAGGCTGAGGTTTATGCAATTCTTTGCTGTATTTTGGATGAGAGGGTGCGTAACACTAATTTAAAAGGTGTTTGTATCTGCTCGGACAGCCAGGCTGCGTTGAAGGCGCTTAATTCATGTGTCTTCACTTCCAGATTGGTGTTGGAATGTTCTAAAAGACTGGAAGATCTTTCTTCATTGAAGGATGTGCTTCTGGTCTGGGTTCCAGGTCATATGGGAATCTTTGGGAATGAGGAGGTGGATAGGTTTGCCAAATTAGGTGCCTCTCTCCCTTTCATTGGTCCAGAGCCTGCTGTTGGTTTGTCTTCTGGCACATGCTTGTGGGCTTCCACACGTGGATGACCTCACAGCACTCATCCTTATGGATGAGTACAGTGGGTTGTCGGCAGCCTAAAATGCTCATTGGGGGTCCGGACGGAGCTTTGAGTATGTCTTTCACGGACCTCCCTCAGGCATCTGGTTGGATTCCTCACTGGGCATTGTGGTTTAAGGAGACATGTCTCTCTATACAATGGACTCAGGCCTGACCCCTTTTGTAGAGTTTGTGAGACGGAGGAGGAAACACCCTTGCATCTGATGATGGATTGTTTGGGCTGTGAGAAGATTAGATTTAGGACCTTCGGCCGGAATAGGATATCGGTTGAGGATCTTAGGCTGTGTCCTTTTAAGGTGTTGGTCCGATTTGTTCGGTCTGTGGTGAAACTTAGATGGTTAAAACCTGGGCCTGGATTTATGTTCTAGTCCCAGTGGTTGTTATTCTGTAGGGGTGGCTATGTGGGCCCTGGGGGGCTTTGGATGGAATGGGGTTTGCCCTCCCCTTCTGTGAATAATAATTAATGTTGTTTCATCATTCTTTGCCAAAAAAAAAATTGATTTAAAAGAAGTCAGCTGTGTAAGATAACAATCGGTCACACACCTTCCATCAAAAAAAGTAATGAAAAAATTGAAAACTTGTTAGTGTTGACCTTGTTTTTACATCCACTCTTATAGTCAACACTTAGAAGTGTGTCCATGGCACGCTTTCTTTAGGGGGGGGGGGGATTGAACAACTTCACCGAAAGTAAAACTGGAGTGCAGGAGTTTTATTTATTTTTTTTTATTATTCCAAATCCATGGAATGATAACGGCTGGCGGGCAGAAAGGTGGTTTACATTAGTCGAATCCCAATGAGCTCATTAATAACAAATTCATATAAGGCTTAATACAAAATTGATTTTTTTATTTTATTGATTTTTTTATGTACATACATATTATATATATCAAAATAATTTTCAAAATCAAAAATAACTTTTAAACATAGTAGGCACCATACAAAAACCCCTACTTCAAACGCTTAGAAACAAAAAAAGGAATTGACAATGTCTTATCCGTTTTTATTCTATAAGTATTATCTGTATGCATCTTCCTGATAGTAGAGGTGAGACTTTCGTCTATTCCTGCCACTCTCAAATAGCACGACAGACTTTGCTTCTTGGGACATTATCAGCCTATACCTTTACTAGCTCTGTGCGTTGTGCGTGTTTTTATGGTTTATGGTCTGTGCGTTTGCAACTTTACATTTTTCAATGATCTGTCTCAGGACAAAGATATTAACTATACAGGACTGCTCTGAAAAAAAAAAAAACAACAAAAAACACATTGTTCTTCCAGAATTGCGTAACTATTTCCAAATCTATTCCTCAAGAGCCTTCCAAAAAATTCTTAAAATGCCACTTTAGACATAAATGCCTCGATAATATTCCGCATCGTTTCCAGTTTAGAGTTATTAATAATAACAAATATCTTCAATTTAAAGAAAAAAAAAAAATCTGGTGTGAAACACTCACACAACTTTCTCTTACTCCAGTTTTAAAAATAAGAAATTGACAAATTTTATAATTATTGTACCATATTTAATGAAATACGTTGAAAATTGAAAAACTTTTCAGTAAAAGCGCACTTCCGGTTTATCTAATTTTCTAACTCAGACCAATAATTTTCTAGAAACTCAGAAATTTCGCTATCTATTTATTTCTAATTAATTTTGTTTGGTGGTGGAATTGTATAATTAACTATGATAGAACAAAACTGCTTTAGAAAAAAAAACATGACCCCCCACCTCTCCTCTAAAAACCCCCTTAAATGACATTATCAGGAGAAATGTTTCAAATAAAAGTTGTAGCTCTTTATATGTATAGTACACATTGCTACTTTAAAGAAAATCGTTGGAGCCATTTTCGAGAAAATACCACAAAACTGAAAAATACATTTCAGTAGAAAACGCATTTCCGGTCATCCGATTTTTTCAAACTCAGAATTTCAACAATATATTTAATTCTAATTAATATTATTTAGATGACAGAATTGTACAGTAAAACTGAAATAGCACATTAGAGGGAAACCTAACCCCACTCTTCCTCCAAAACTGCCCTTAAATGAATTTTTCCGGAGAAATGTTTCAAATAAAAGTTGTAGCTCTTTGTATGTGTAGTTGATATGCCAAGTTTCAAAAAAAAAAAAATCGTCGGAGCTATTTTTGAGAAAATTGCAAAAAAGTAAAAGAAGCTAACTAGTAAAGTGGTACTTCCGGTTGAGGAATTTTGACAAATAACATATTGTCTGATTGCATTTTGATACCTAAATGGAATATCAAGTTTGAACTTGCTACAATTTTTCATTTTCAAGCTTTTACAAACTTTTGTTTTTGCAAACACACAGACACACAGACTATTTTGTAAAAACTACATTTTTGGACTCAGGGCACCTAGCTAAAATGGATATTTCCGGTGAAAATTCGATATCGAAAATTTGACACGATTACAATATTTTCTCTTACCAAGAATAAGAGGAAGTAAAAAGAATTTTTTTTTTTTAATTTTGTTAACAGTGTAAGACAGACGAGATATTTTCAAGTATTTTCTATCATCATTAACTTCTGACACTCAGGTATAAAAGAAAATGCCAAGCTTTCTTCACAATCAAAGAACTCTGCCTACATATTTCTCTCTCTAAAAAAAAAAAAAAGCATATATAACAAAGGCTTTTATTTATGCTTGTACACGTTTATGTTTGGGAAACATGTATTCTATGTATATTAGAATAAATACTTTTATTAGTAATAGTTAAATGGTGAAAGAATTTTTTTTAAGTAAGTCATGAAAGTAGTTCCCATGAAATAATTATGGAAACTTCTTTTTTATTAAGTAAAAACTTAGCGAAACTTTTAATTATATTTGATTTTTTTATTTAACTATTTATTTTTTGACCTAATTTTATCCAGAGTAAAATTAATTTGGTAAATATTTGGAATTAAACATTACACAACTTTTCCTTATTGCTGTTATTATTGTTTAATATATCTGTTAAGAATTTAGCTGTTGGTCAAATGTTGGACCATTCGGTGAAAGAAAGGTCTGGGACGAAAAGGAAACAGGTTATTTTATAGGTTTTTACCGTACAATAAGTCCTCACGCGTTGGTGTAGTGGCTAGTGCACTCGCTATTCGTGCGAGAATTCAGGTTCGATTCCCGTGAGGGCAAAGTCGGTGTGAACCAGCATCGTGATAAAAAGTGGGAAGCTACAGTTAGTAGCGCCCTAGGTAGCGAAGGCCGGAACTAACTGCGTGCTTAACACACGCGCCTCCCTCCTATTCAAACGCCGTCTGGCAAGCTTTGGTCCTTCATGGGCTGCAGCGCCGTAGGTTTTTTTTTTTTTTTTTACCGTACAATAAATCTTTCAAAGACTTGCTTAGTTAACAGGAATTTAGTTTTTTCATTATATTAATACAGTAGTATTAAAATTATGCTCGTAGAATATTTTGTGCTTCTTCATCTTGGTTGTGATGTATAATTTTATGAAACTTATATACAAGATTTTCAAACAATGGGGAGAGACAATGTCCTTCCAAGTCAGTCTACACTCTGTCGTCGCTTCGCTATCGTAATCCGCGTGTGACTCCGCCTGCCAGCAAGCTGGGGGAAGAGGGAGAAGGTTTGCCATCTACATCGATGATGACCTTATTTACCTGGGCGTTTATGGGGGTTTAAAGAAAGACATAAGATGGGAATTTATGATTTACAAATATGTGTTAGGTCAGATTCACATATACTCGTATATTTTTAAAAATTATACAGATAGAATACACAAAAATGCTTGATATTTCAAGCTTGAGCACATAACCTCTTGAGCTGTACAGGGAAGGTAACTTTGCCTGTGAAATGTTATTGGTGAAGTTGAGTTTGTTGTATGTTTGTAGTAGCACGAGCGGTTTAGTAAAAGGGTTGTTGTAGGTTTGGAGGGATAGAAGTATTAGTAATAATCAAGAGAGCACCACTGTTTGTAAAAAGATAGAATTCTCTAAGAGAAATTAAGTTCTTTCAAAATATCAACAGTAATAAGCTTATAAGTATTTATTTAACATTAAATGGAAAATAACACCCTGCTTAGTTCTAACTTAACAACATGGTCTTACGTTCTGATGTGTTCTCCGTGGTGTCTACAACAAGTCTGGCTTGAAAGAATGACCTCCGATTGTTTCGCCTCAGTCTCCCCCGTGAGGAGAAGGGGCAGCTACAAAATATCAAGGTTGATCTCAACTGTTCAAAAACTGTAACTCTTCTACCGAAATGTCCCTTTGCAAGGGACAGTTAAATATTCTTGATATCTTTGACTTTTTTCGAAACTAATATACTTTACTCTCTTGCATCCATCACACCGGCTTCAATAGAATGGCACTTGCCAAAGGTACGGAAATTGGGGTGTAAATACTGCATATGCCTAAGTTCTTCCAGGTAATGTATGAAATGCCTAGACATTTTATACAATATAAAAGAAATGGTTGACCATTGATGAATTAATTATGTTATGAAGAAATTGGTGAGGATGGTCAAGAAAAAAAAAAAAACATTCAATTATGGCCAACGTTTTGACAGAGATTCCTCTGTCTTTATCAAGGCTTCATATCTAGAAAGGACTGAAGATATGGACGTGAGAATTTTTAAACTTACACATTTGTTACATCGCAGAAACATAAAAAGGAAAATTAAAAGTTAACTAGTGTCTTGTCTTAAATCATCTACAGAAAATGATAGTGTCTGTCTTATCATCTACAGAAAAATGATAGTGTCTGTCTTATCATCTACAGAAAAATGATAGTGTCTGTCTTATCATCTACAGAAAAATGATAGTGTCTGTCTTATCACCTACAGAAAAATGATAGTGTCTGTCTTATCATCTACAGAAAAATGATAGTGTCTGTCTTATCATCTACAGAAAAATGATAGTGTCTGTCTTATCATCTACAGAAAATGATAGTGTCTGTCTTATCATCTACAGAAAAAAAAAATGTTTAAAAATTCTTTCTCCACATCTTCACGACTTTCTATATATTAATGCTTGATATAGAATAGAAGCGGGGGGGAGGCAGCCTCATTCCACTGCGACCTACAAATTGAGGTCTATTGTGGATCCCTTAAGTTACAGAACAGCCCCCAGCTTTGCCCTCCTAATCAATCCTAGCAAAGCTGAGAGCGGCTCCGTCATGAAGCTTTCAGCTTCGGGATTGCCCGTCCCCAATTGAAGAAACCAAATCCTCGCCAGGCCGGCGCACTCACAAAGGATGTGCGCCGGAGTCTCCTCCTCTACCTTGCAGAATCGGCATACCGCACTATCCGCAAGTTGTAGGTGGTGCATGTGTCTATTCAGCCTACAATGCCCTGTTAGTAGACCCACAATTAACCTTATATCCCTTCGGGTTTGGCTCAGTAGGTCTTTGGTGAATTTAGGCAAATGTCTTTTAATGAAGAGCTTTGCCTGCCTCTGTCCTAGTGTTCCCTCCCACCAACGCAGACGCTGATCTTCTATCCACCCCCTGATAGAAGTTTAGATGAGGCTCCTGGACAAGCCGCAGAAGGGTTCGGGGCCTATAAAGGTATCCCTGCGAGCCCTCCCTCGCTAGGGCATCCGCCCTCTCATTGCCCAGGAACCCCGCATGTCCCGGCACCCAGGCGAGTGTCAGTTTATTCCGAGTACCCATCTCGGTGAGGACAAGTAGGCAGTCCCACACCAGTCTTGAGACTATTTGGTGTGAGGAAAGTGCCGCCTTCAGGGCTGCCTGACTGTCGGAGTATATGGCCACTCTTCTACCCACTATCCATTTGCTTTATAATCTCCCTAGCGCAGAGTTGTAACGCCACGACTTCAGCCTGAAAGACCGTGGCGTACTTCCTTAGGCTGGCCTTAATTTTAACTTTAGGTCTGCCCCCGTGGACCCCAGCTCCGACCCCAGTAGGAGTTTTGGATCCATCTGTATACCAGATCGAGTTACCAAACTTTCTATATATTAATGCTTGATATAGACAGGAAACTCTGTCGAAATGTTGGCATAATTGAATGTTTTTTTTTTCATTGACCAATCCTCACCAAATTACTTCATTTCATTTTATACGATACCTGAGATTCATACTTTGTCGGTAACGTGTACATAATTAAGGCAATTAATCTTTTAGTAATGAAGAAAATTGTCAATTATTTGCAGTAAGGGAAAGTCGAGTGGGTGTTTCACAACAGATTGTAAAGTGACATTTGAACTGGTTGCCCTGTCCCATAGAAGCATGTCAGGCTTGTAACTGGACGTAATATACTGATAATTGTGGCTTTTGTTTTTCTGAAGCTTTTCTTTTGAACATTATCTAACAGAACTTGTAATTTTATTAAAGCTTATAGTTGTTGTTCTCTGTTACATTTCATGTAGGTGTAGAATGCTAGGAAAGCAAGGAAAACAACAAATATAGAACGTTTTAGTTTTGAGTGAAATATACAAGATTACTACATTTGGAAATACAAAAGATTTAATTATTTCTTAAAATTCATCGGTTGTAAAAGGTCACATTCTTCCTCAGTTAAAATCTACTAGTAAGAGGAAGTAATGTGTTCGTAACAGATGTTCGAAATTGAGTGATTATAGGAAATACATATTTTGAGGTCCCCTGAATACGAAAAAAAAAAACGTTTTTAGTGAATATTCCTGTGATGTGTTTGTCGCAGGAAGTTTAAACTTGGTATTTCCTTTTAGGTACTACCACCACCACGGCATCAGACACGAAGATTTCCGAGCAAAAATCCTTCAACCGGAAGTGCAGCTTTACCGATTTTTTTTTTCCATTTATTTTCAAAATTCTCGAAAACGGCATCAACGATTTTCTTTAAACTTCGTGTACTATTTTACACACAAAAAAAAAAAAATCTGACGTGAAACACTCACACAACTTTTTCTTACTCCAATTCTCAAAATTATCATTGCCAAATTTTATAGTTAGTATACCAAATTTAATGAAATTCGTTGAAAACTGGAAAAAAAAAAAAATACTGTTCAGTAAAAGCGCACTTCCGGTTTACACTAATTTTCTTGAAACACGGAATTTTGTCCATCTATTTATTTCTAATTAATTTTGTTTGTATGATAGAATTGTATAATCAACTATGATTAACACTTTAGAGAAAAACATAACCCCACCCCCCCGAAGAGCCCTTAAATGAATTTTTTCAGAGAAATGTTTTAAATAAAAGTCATAGACCTTTTTATGTGTAGTTTATATAAAGAAGTTTCAAGAAAATTGTCGGAGCCATTTTTGAGACTATCGCGAAAAAGTGGGGAAAAAAAAAAAAAATCATTTTATTAAAGTGGTAAAATAAACGCACTTCCGGTCATCCAAATTTTTTTTTTTCGAAACTCGGAATTTCAACAACACATTTAATTCTAATTAATATTATTTTGATTACAGAATTGTATAGTAAAACTGAAATAGGACTTTAGAAGGAAGCCGTAATCCCAATCCCTCCCCCCAAAAGTACCCTAAAATGTATTTTTCCGGAGAAATGTTTCACAAATAAAAATTGTAGCTCTTTGTATGTGTAGTTGATGTACCAAGTTTCAAGAAAATCGTCGGAGCTATTTTTGAAAAAAAATCGCAAAAAAGTAAAAAAAAATAAAAATTTGTTAATTGGCAGTTCCGGTTGAGGAATTTTGAAAGATAATCTATTGTCAGATCGCATGGTGATACCTAAACGGAATATCAAATTTTGGACTTTCTATGGTTTTTCGTTTTTGAGTTATGCTGTTCACATACATACACACACAGAGACCATTTTCTAAAAACCACTATTTTGGACTCAGGGGACCTGAAAACGGATATTTCCAGTAAAAACTCGATATAGAAAATTTGACACGATTACAATACTTCCTGTTACTAGGAGAAAGATAAAGTAAAAATATTAAAATAAAGTAATAAACATTTTGTCGGGAAAATTGATTTTTTGGGGGTTTTTATGGGGGTGGGGGGCACAGTAGCGTTATGATTTCCTCTAAAGTACGACTTCAGTAATAATATTTTCAACACTTGAGAAGCTCAAATAAAAATCCTAATTTTGAAAGTTGTGTGAGTGTTTCACACCAGTTTTTACTTTCTCTTACTCCTAGTAAGAGGAAGTATTGTAATCGTGTCAAATTTTCGATATCGAGTTTTCACCGGAAATATCCGTTTTGAGGTCCCTGAGTCCAAAAAAGTGGTTTTTAGCGAATGGTATCTGTGTGTGTGTGTGTGTGTGTGTGTGTATGTGTGTATGTATGTGAACAGCATAGCTCAAAAACGAAAAATCGTAGAAAGTTCAAACTTGATATTACGTTTAGGTATCACCATGGGATCTGACGGTGCGTTATGTGTCAATATTCCTCAACCGGAAGTACCACTTTACTAGTTGTTTTTTTTACGTTTTTGCAATTTTCTCAAAAATGGCTCCGAAGATTTTCTTTAAACTTGCTATATCAACTACACATACAAAGAGCTACAACTTTTATTTGAAACATTTCTCCAGGAAAATTCATTTAAGGGCACTTCTGGGGGAGGGGTGGGTTAGGTTTTCATCTTAACTGCTGTTTCAGTATATTAGACAATTCTGTCATCTAAATAATGTTAATTAGAATTAAATATGTTGTTGAAATTCCGAGTTTGAAAAAAAATAGATAACCGGAAGTGCGTTTTTACTGAAATATAATTTTCAGTTTTCTGGTATTTTCTCGAAAATGGCTCCAACGATTTTCTTTAAACCAGCGTTGTTAACTATACATATAAAGAGCTACAACTTTTATTTGAAACTTTTCCCCTGATAAATTCATTTAAGGGGACTTTTGGGGGAGGGGGGTTATGTTTTTCTTTAAAATGCTATCACAGTTGATTATACAATTCTGTCATCCAAATTGAAATAACTAGAAATTAATATATGACCCAAATTCCGAGTTTCAAGGAAATTAGTAAACCGGACAGTTTTACTGGACAGTGTTTTCACTTTTCGACGAATTTCATTAACTATAACCTTTGTCAATTATAATTTTGAGAACGGAGTAAGAGAAAGTTGTGTGAGTGTTTCACACTAGATTTTTTTTTTTTTAATTTATAAATATTTAGTACACGTAGTTTTTTTTTAATTGCGTACACATTTAATTTATTTTTCTATCGTGTATATTATGTTGAAAGCTTGTTGAAGTGGAAAGTAAACAAAGTGAATATTGACTTAACATAACAAAATTGTCTCTTTGTTGTTTACTTTGAGTGTTTGTTTAGATGAATAAGTTTTAGAATCTTCAGTGAAGCTTTAATACCCTCTTTGAAAAACAAAGAGAACAGGAAAATATTTAGAAACTTTTCATACATGTATATATATATACACACCATACATTGGTTCCAATGGAATGGGCAAGGGTTGTTTTTGAAAGTTCATTATACAAGTATGTCTGTCAGTATTTCTGTTCTATTCATTATATATGACTTTTTATTTATGTTAACCATTCATTAGTGCCAACTACACATACTTTGTATTATTATTACTTTGTTCTCTCTCATAATCCGGTTTATATGTTTTGAAAGTTATTCACTGTCCCCCCTTCCTTTATTAAATTTGAATCCTATTATTTGCGTATTTTCTGTTTATTAAATTTGTAACAAATTACTTTACATATAAAGAGTTTTAAAGAAAGAAATGAACTGTATGGAATTTATTGTGATTACAGTTCAAATACGAGGTTCATTTCAATAAATGACGAGACAAATCGCTGTAGCTCAAAAACGATTTATTTTATCAATACAAAACTTTGGCTACTTTTCAACATAATTCTCCAAGCAACATTTATACACTTGTCTCATCATTGTTCTTCTAATTTGTGTATATGCTTCTGGCTTAAAATTTTTTGGGTTGGTCTCGAAACCACTTTTGCACTTGATATTTAACTGATTCATTGGATTGAAAATGTTTAGTCCAGATAGAGCCTCTTTAAAGGGTCCAAATAAATGGAAGTCCGATGGGATGAGATTGAAGGATCTCCCATTCCACTCTACTTTTTGAAGTGTTTTTTGAGTTAATTGTGCCGTGTGTGGGCGCGCGTTGCTCAAAATCACGCCTTTATTTAAGAATCCACGATGTTTCGTTCGAATAGCAGGCATTACGTTGTTTTGTGAGCATATTATTGTAATACTGGCTGTTGATGATTCGTTGATCTTCGAGTTCATGCCGAGATTCGAGGGGGGGAAGTTGCAATTTCAACCACTTCTTCCACTTAGTTGCTCGTCACAGACACTTACACGGCAATTTTTAAACTGTTCTGCCCATTTGTAAACGTTCATACGGTTCAAATAATGATTCCCATACACTTTCAACATTCCTTCGTGGATTTCACTACCTTTGATACCCTCTACAACTAAAAATCTAATCACTGAGCGTTATTCTTCCGACATGCAATGTTCGAGCGGACTCACCATTGTAAACTGAATACATTTGAGGTTATGCTTACCAAATACTCTCGGAACAGCTGATGAGACACTAAGTACAAGGATGCCAACTTGACGCATTGAAACTATTGTATTGATTAAACAAACAGTTTCTGAGCTTATAGCGATTTGTCTTGTTACTTATTGAATGACCCTCATATTATAAAAACAGAAGGTAACAGAACATGGAATTTTTTTTTTTGTTGGTTCCTTGTGGGGTTTCCGTTTTGGAAATTGTGTTTTCTTTGGCAGTAGAGATCTTCTGATTATACAATAATTATTTTAGCGTCTATATAAGTATTTGTTTTTTTTGTTGTATGTGCAAGCGAACAAAAACGATAAAATGACAGGAAGCTTTCAAACTTGATATTTCTTTCAATATCACCATCACATCCGAAGTTTTCTATTAAAAAACTAGTCAGCCGGAAGACTGACTGGCTTCTAACTACGGTTTCATAAAGCTCTATACTCTTTCTTACCAGAAGCTTTTAATCCAGAAAAATTGATATTTGTGCGTTCTAGAAAAGAGGAACTCTAAGCATATTCTCCATTTCTCAGCTGTAGGCAAAGTAATGCCAAGCCATTCTAGTATATTTTAGGATTCTTCCATTATGTAATTACCCTGAAATACAAACCGTCACCTTTTAATCTACAGCACCCTGATGAAATGTTTGAAATTGATTTTTTTGGGGGGATTTCAGGGGAATCAGTAGCGCTATACTTTCTTCTAAAGTTCCACTTGAGTTGAATAATATGGGTTTCCCCAGCCACATAATATTGTAGGTGTAAATTAAATCGTATTAATTTTTAAATTTTAGCCCTAGCTGTGAATATAGTATAATTAAATCAATTATTTTTTCCAACAAAATTAAAAAAATTAAAAATAAATACAAATTAAACAAAAAGATCAAAAGCCCAGCTTAATCTACTTCAAGGCACTACATTCAAAGAAATTCAAATTTGAAGACATCGGTCAACCGGAAGTGCGGGTTTTTGTAGATTTGTGGAATTTTCTCAAAAAGATTATAACGATTTCCTTTAAACCTTGGTATGCTTACTTCATAGAAAAAAATGTATTATCTGGTATTTTATCCATCATATCATGCATATTGGATTTTTGTTCATGACCGGTTTTGAATTTTCATCCATGGGGAGGGAGAGCAAATTCACCAAGTTCGTGAACAGAGAGTTCGCTTCAACGTAATTTTTCTGTTACACTCACACTTGTTGGTTGTATTTATGTGGGAACATTATAAGGTTATGTTACCTACGTGTTACTATGTGTATAAGTTTATGTTAATATGCTACGATGGATAAAATACCAGATGTTAATCCAGCATTGCGGACCTACCAACATTTTCAAAAACGTATTATTTTCATTTGAAATATTCCCCACTCCCCACCCCAATTTTTACTTTCTCTTACTCCTAGTAAGAGGAAGTATGAATTGGGTAAATTTTCGATATAGAGTTTTCACCGGAAATATCCGTTTGAGGTCCCATGAATCCAAAAAAGTGTTTTTAGCAATGGTCTGTGTGTGTGTGTGTGTGTGTGTTGTGTGTGTGTGTGTGTATATGTATGTAGGTATGTATGATGATTGTGAACAGGCATAGCTACCAAAAACGAAAAACCGTAGAAAGTTAAAACTTGATATTCCGTTTGCGTATCACCGTGGGATCTGACAGTATGTTATCTGTCAAAATTCCTCAATCGGAAGTACCACTGTACTAGTTTTTTTTTTACATTTTTGCGATTTTTCCCAAAAATAGCTCCGACGATTTTCTTTAAACTTGGTATATCAACTACACATACAAAGAACTACAACATTTATTTGAAACATTTCTCTGGGAAAATTCATGTATGGGCACTTCCGGGGGAGGGGTGGGGTTAGGTTTTCATCTAAAGTGCTATTTCAGTTTATTAAACAAATCTGCCTTCTTAATAATATTAATTAGAATTAAATATGTTGTTGAAATTCTGAGTTTGAAAAAAATCGGATAAGCGGAAGTGCCTTTTTTTTTTAACACTTTACTAAATGATTTCTTCACTTTTTCGCGTTTTCTCAAAAATGGCTTCCGATGATTTCTTGAAACATCATGTATAAACCAAACATTGCAATGATCTACATCTTTTATTTAAAGAATTTCTCTGGGGAAAAATTCCTTTAAGGGATTTATAGGGGAGGGTTGGGGTCCAGTTCCTCTAAATTGCTATGAATAGTGATTATGACAATTTTATCATCCAAACAAACTTAATTAGAAACAAATAGTGGCCAAAATTCAGAGTTTTAAGAAAGTTTAGTGTTAAACCGGAAGTGCTCATTTGATGAACAGTTCTTTTTTTCAATTTTCGACGAATTTCATTAAGTTTGGTACACAAACTATAACATTTGTTAATTATAATTTTGAGAACTGGAGTAAGAGAAAGTTGTGTGAGTGTTTCACACCAGATTTTTTTTTTTTTTATCGTTGTGCGGAATTTATGGCGTTAATTTTTAGACATTGTGTGTAATTGGGTCAGTTGGTTTTTAACGCGATCGTGTCTATTGGTCATAATATAATCATCATCACTTCTCTACTTGTCAGCACTAGTAGTTTCTTACTTTTTTCCCCCACTACCACTATATTTACGTTAGAACAAGTACGTAAAATTTGAGTTTAAAGAAAATTTTGTACTGGTATAGGCTCAGCATCCCCCTCCCCCTTAAAAGACTTAAAAGAGATTACTGAAGGTAATCTACTCTAGTAAGGTTATACTTATCTTAAAAGTACATACCGTATACGCGCTATTGCCCCCTATTCTCTGCACAAATCAAATGTCACATAATTACTTTTGACAATATTTTGTGTGATTAATAAAATACAAGTAAAATAAAATAGTCCTTGACTTTAGTTTCCACTTAACTTAATTTTACCAATTATAGATGTTTTTTGCTTTATTGCACAAGGTTACACAATAGACCGGAAACATAAACATCCGGTCATCTTATTCACACTGCTAAATATACAAACTTATTACACTCTATATTTTTATTTTTACATATATGTATATAGTAAAGCTAGAAGAGTTGACGCACATTTGAAAATTATGCCCTGTATCAAAAGAATCTGGTGTGAAACACTCACACAACTTTCTCTTACTCCAGTTCTCAAAAATATAATTGACAAATTTTTTATAGTTTGTGTACCAAATTTAATGAAATTCAACGAAATCTGAAAAAACTGTTCAGTAAAAGCACACTTCCGGTTTACTAATTTTCTTGAAACTGAATTTCAGCCATCTATTTATTTCTAATTAATTATGTTTGGATGATAGAATTGTGTAATCAACTATGATAGCACTTTAGAGAAAAATATAACCCCACCCCTCCCCTAAAAGTGCCCTTAAAAGAATTTTCCGAAAGAAATGTTTTAAATAAAAGATGTAGATCTTGCATGTTTTCGTTATTATGAAGTTTCAAAAAATGTCCCGAAGCCAGTTTGAGAAACTTGCGAAAAGAGAAATAACATCATTAACAAATAGTGGTAAAGTAAACGCATTCGGTTATACCAATTTTGTCAAATCGGAATTTTCAAAAACATATGTTATTCTAATTAATTATCTTTACGATGCGTAGAATTGTTAAAATAAACTGAACTAGGCACTTTGATGGGAAAACCTACCCCACCCCTCCCCAAACCGTGACGTCACTTGCATTTTCCCAGAGAAATGTTTCAAATAAAAGTTGTAGCTCTTTGTATGTGTGGTTGATGTTTCAAGTTTAAAGAAAATCGTAGGAGCCAATTTTGAGAAAATCGCAAAAAAGTAAAAAATCCAACTAGTAAAGTGGGTACTTCCGGTTGCGGAATTTTGACAGATAACGTAGTGTCAGATCCCATAGTGATACCTAAACGGAATATCAAGTTTCAACTTTCTACGGTTTTTTCGTTTTTGAGGTATGCTGTTCACATACATACATACATACACGTACACACACAACACAGACACACACAGACCATTTGCTAAAAACCACTTTTTTGGACTCAGGGGACCTCAAAACGGATATTTCCGGTGATAACTCGATATCGAAAATTTGACACGATTACAATACTTCCTCTTATTAGGAATAAGAGAAAGTAATATAGGAGATATATTAAAAAGGTAATTCTTATAAAACATATGTCAACTGCTATTATCGGCAAAAAAATGTTATTTTTCAAAATTAAGATATTCTCAATTATTCCAGAAAGAAAATACAAATACACTACATTTGGCCGCCTCTCCTGCTACTATGGTAAGATAGATGACGCACCATAGTTAGGAGACCTCTCCTCTGTGAAAGTAACATGGTTAATCGACATGAAACTTGGTAAACACTATGGCTAAGAGTCTAATTTTAACGACAGGTGGAAATCTTTCATTTCAGTTGTAATAATTAATATAGTATATAAAAAAATAAAAAAATTTACCAAGCGTTATAAAAATTCACTTTATGAAAACACACGCTGATGCGTATAAATGTTCCTAGAACACAGAAGAACACACCAAATAACTGAAGAATTTTGCAATATGTTCACTTCTGATCTCTTTACTCCTGGACTAACTTCCATGACGCCACGTGGTGGCAAACAAGAGAAGTAATAAAGCCTGTGTCTTCTCTCCTACCGCGTCATCTCTCCTAGCTTTACCTATCTATAATATATTATTTATGATATTAAACGTCATCTTTAAGATTCTTTCATTAGTTATCTTACTGCTATGGGGGATTGCATTAGATTTAGAGCAGAAGAATCTTCAAACATTTCACAGTTCGTAATAGATTACTAGATGTATCAAATTTTAAATTAGAATTGTAATGATTGCTGTTAGTGATAGATTTTGAATGTTTCACAATCACATGTTTACCTGGTGGATGAAATATTGCAAATGTTGCCAAATTTCGGAAATTGAATTTTCACCGGAAATACATTTTTTTTGAAGTCCTCAGAGTACGAAAAAAATGTTTGTAGTGAATGGTGTGATGAATGCATGCGTGTGTATGGTGCGAGTGAACAAAATATCTTAAAAAACGAAAAATCCCAGCAAATTTAAACTTGATATTCATTCTAGTTAGTTATTATCACCGCATAATACAGGAAGGCAAAATCCATCAACCGGAAGTACGACTTCATTGAATGCTTTTTTTTTCAGTTTATCGTGATTTTTCGAGCACGATTTTCTTTAAACTTCTTAACTTCATTTTTATTTGAACCATTTTCCCGGGAAAATTGATTTTTTAGGGAGTTCGAGGGGAACAGTAGCGTTCTTCTTCTTCTTCTTATTATTATTCAAGGAAGAAGAGGGCGAAACCGTACGCTATCCAAATCCTCCCTGGACCCATATAGTACCCCAAAAGAACAACAACTACGTGTCTGGAACAAAAGTCTAGGCCCGGGTTTTACCCATCTAAGTTTTACCACAGTCCAAACAAATCGGACCAGACCGTTAAAAGGACATGGCTCAAGATATTCTACCGATATCTTATTCCGGCCAAAGCTCCTAAACCTAATCTCCTATAAACGATCCGTCATGAGATGTATGGGTGTATGGGTTGTGGAGGAACAGTAGTGTTAAGTATCCACGCCCAACAACCAGGGGGGCATGGGCAGGACCTTCGTTACCTGAGTCGTCTGTTTTTTCCTATATGAGCTGCTTTTGCTATAGCTGAAGAGTAACAACTGCCTTTGCAATTCCTCGTGTCACAATACAGGAAGGCATCTCACAGAAATTCCCTGTCTAGTGTAACCATAACGCAGGAAAATCTGATGCGCCAGTACGGTTCATTTAGTTCCGGAAGCGGAAACACAACAAATCTTGCTGAATCCCAAAAAGAAGCGGTATTTACAACCGCATGCATGTCTCAAGCTAAATACGATGACGATATGACTGTGATCTTACGTAACGCAGCAGTCTTCAAGTAGTTTTACAACGACTTCTAGATCAACGTGTGGCGGTTTACGGTCTAGTTTCATTGCAAATAAAACGAAGTATATGATAAATTTAGCAGAACGCTACTGTTGTCCTCCGTCTTACAGACTCTACAAAAGGTGTCAGCCATGAGCCCCATTGTATAAGAGATGTCTCCTTAAGCCACAATGCCCGGTGAGGAAGCCCACCAGATCCCTGAGAGAGGTCCGTGAAAAACACCGGGCCCCCAATGTGCATCATTGACTGCCGACAACCTACTGTACTCATCTATAAGGATGAATGCTATGAGACCATCCATGTCTGGATGCCTGACAGATATGTGCCAAAAGACACACCAATAGCAGGCTCGGGACAGCAGTAGCGTTATTATACTTTTCTCTAAAGTTATCATATAGTTCGTTTAATTTGCAATGAAACTAGACCGTAAAACCACCACACGTTACTCTAGAAATCGCTGTAAAATTACTTCCAAGACTGCTGCGTTACGTAAGATCACGGCTATATCGTCATCGTACGCTAGACAAAGCATGCCGTTGTAAATACCTCTTTTGGAGTTCAGCAAGATTTGTCGTGTTACCGCTTCTGGAACTAAATGAACCGTACTGGCGTATGCCAGCCTGCGTTATGCTTACACTAGACAGGGAGGGAATTCTTGTGAGATGCCTTCCTTGTTACTGTGACCCAAGAAGTTATTCTGGACAGCCGATCTGCAAAGGCAGTTGTTGCTGTTCAGCTATAGCGAAAGCAGTCCATATAGGAAAAGACAGACGACTCTGGTAACACAGGTTGGTGGTTGGGCGTTGAGCCAACCACCTTATACTGTAAAAATCTGATTCAGAATTTGGTAAAACGATATATAGTATCAAAAGGTTACTTAACGCTTCTGTTCCTCCCCCTCCCCCAAATCAATTTTCCCAGCAAAATGTTTCCAATAAAAATGATAGGCATGTGTGTGTGTGTGTGTGTGTGTGTAGATAGTATAGAAAGTTTAATGAAAATATTTCCAGCTGATAAAACTTTAAAAAAAAAAAAAATCAGTTATCAATCTTCCGGTTTGATGGATTTCCGGTTTAAATATTTCTGTCAGATATGGTGTTAGAATTTAAATGGGATTACTAAGTTTGGGAGCTCCCTGCGATTTTTCGTCCTTAAAATTTACACACACACACACACACACACATTTGTCAAAAATAATTTTTTTCGTACTCAGAGGACCTCCAAACATATATTTCCGGTGAAAAATTCAATTCCATAATTTTTAATACGATCGCAAGTGTGTACTTTATGCTAGGGACTTAAGAGAAAGTAAAAATCAATAGTGAAAATTCAATTTTAAAATCCATCAAGAATAACTAAAAACAGTATTAGAAAGAAATGTACAAAATAAGAAAAACTGATTAATTAAAAGTTTTAGAGATAAGATAAAAAAAAAGAAATAAAAATTCTTTCTCACAAATTACTGGAGAAAAGTTGAGTCTCACTAATGAAAAAGGAAGTTTCTTGGGCCAGAGAGAGAGAGAGAAAGAAAAAAAAAATTGATAAAAGAGACAAAAGCAGCAGCTACTGAGGAGATATTTAAATATCTATTCTGTTGTATCACAATTTTAAAGTTCCTGGCATTTAAAACAAAAAAAAAAAAAAAAAGCTAAAGTCTTTCTTAATTATATAAATTTTTTGCAAGATTTATTAGAAGCATAAAAACAGATTGTTAATTTCATACAAATGTACGATAAGTTTTCTGTTTAAACAAACAAACAACCAGAATCTGCAAAACAAACATTCCTAACATTTCTTATCCTTTCGTTTCCCCAGTATAAGTAATAACATTTTTGCTTTTCATTGATGCTGGATGCAACAAAGCTCCTATATATGATTGACGTCTTATTATAGTTATTGTGTAACTAAGCGTAAGATATCAGAGACAACTTGTAACATACCAGTCGAGAAAAATTGCTTTCTTATTGGAAGAAAATGACTATGTTTACAGTTTTCTTTTGAAATATTTGTTTTGTTATTGAGGGTTTTATTTTAAATAATCGCACGTTTTTTTTTTTTTTTACATTTCAAATACTTTATTCTGTCAAAAATAATTGTAAAAAGAAAATAATTGTTTCAAATGCAGTTCTAAATTTATTTCGTTATATTAAGATTTCTTCATTAATATAATAAAAAAAACAAAAAATCTGGCATGATGATACACTGTCACAATTTTCTCCTCCTACATAAGAACAAACAATTATAATTTTTCAAAATTGTAATTGACTAACTTTATAATTAGTATACCAAATTTTAATGAAATTCGTAGGTGGTTATTATGTAGAAAATAAAATACTGTTCAGTAAAAACGCACTTCCGGTTTACTAATTTTCTTGAAACTCGAACTTTATTGACAATCTATTTATTTCTAATTAATTTTTCTAGATGGTAGAATTGTTTAATCAACTAAGATAGCACTTTAGAGGCAAACATAACCTTACCCCTTCCCTAAAAAGCCCGTTTAAATAAGTTTACCCGGAGAAATGTTTCAAAATGAAAGCTGTAGCTCACATATAATATGTATAGTTCAGATTTTAAAGAAAATCTGTAGTTATAATGTAGTTAGATTTTAAAGAAAATCTTTGGAACCGTTTTAGAGAAAATATACAATGTAAGTCACCCAACGTGGTCCTATCAATTGGTATAGGCTATAGGAGATAAGAAGCAAGACGTGCTCCTAAATGAGTTGAAGCAGTCCTTTCTTGAGGTGAATGTAGAAAGGTATCCTCAGGAATTATCGGTACACATTTATTATTGATAGTTCTGCTGATCCCCTTAATTCAACCGCCGCTGCTGGTTTCAGTTGTACTGGAATATTTGAAGGCAGCGTTGCCAGTGGGAAGAAGGTCAACAAATTTTGAGGCTGAAATTACCGCTATGAAGGAGGCAGCAATAAAGCTCGGCAACAAATGCCTCAATAAGAAGCAAGTCGTGTTTTTCGTGGACTCTCAAGCCGCCATACTCGCCATGGCCTTTAAAAGTGCGGATGCATATGGATTAGTTAACCAGTATTAATAGCATCTTTCCTACGCCTACTCTGAAGGGAGTGTTACCATTTTCTTTCAGGCAGTCCAATATCTGTTTGATTTTTGTTTCCAGTGTTAGACACCTTCGTCTTTGCCTTCGTCATGCAACCCGAACTAGAATAGTAGAATAGTAAATTAACTAGAATAGTATTAAACCAGTAAATATTAGAAGGATGGAGAGTTGTTTTCCAGTGTGTGCCTGGCCACTGCGATATTCTGGCCAACGAGCAAGTAGACAGGCTAGCGAAGGAAGATTGCTAACTTCCGCAGTCTGAAGGCCCAGCAACATTTCACCAGGCGATTTGAGAAATAAATAAGAAAATGAAAGAAAAGGTAGAAATCGTCTGGAAAAAATAAATTCTACTGGCCAATTCCCCATGACCTTCTACGCAGTGACTTCACGTCAAACTTCCGACTAGCCATTGGGCAAGACTACCTGCAAGCCTATCTCCCACCTGCCCGCTATGTGACAGCGGGGCGAAAATGGATGCCGCCCACCTAATAACTTATGCCGGATTGCATGACGAAGGCAAAGACAAAGGTGTCTCACACTGGAAACAAAAATCAAACACATATTGGACTGCCCGAAAGAAAATGGGAACACTTCCTTTCGAGTCGGCGGAGGAAATAACAAAAAAAAAAGGTTTTAGAGAAAACAGCACAACATTGAAAAATTCTTTTCAGTAAAAACGCACTTCCGGTTGATGGATTTAATTCCAAAATATTCGTATATCAAACGGAATTCCGGTTGTGGTCCCTAAACGGAATACCAAGTTGGAATTTCTTAGGATTTTTTGTTTTTGAGATATTTTATTCACACATATTCTACACTCTCTCCACTAAACTCTCTGCATGAAATTGATAAATTTACTCTGACGATCGGATGAAAATCCAAAACCGGTGATGAATAAAAGAAATATGAATGCCACGGCGGATAAAATACTAGATATACACATACCATTTGCTAAAACAAAAAACTTTTTGAATGAAAACTTTTGAAGAAGGAATAACGAAAGTATGGACACTTCCCCTTCACGCTACAGTTTATACTGCTGAACTTTTTGCAATATATCAGGCATTACTCTATGCGAAGGAAGCAAAGGAAGTTAACCTAGTAATATGTGCGGACTCGGAAAGTTCCTTGAAGAGTATTGAAAACAAATTTTCAAATGATCCCTTAGTCCATATGATCTACGAACAGCTAAGAGAATTGCATAAACGAGGAAGAATTGTAGTATTTCTTTGGGTTCCAAGTCACGTTGGGATTGAAGGGAACGAGAAGGCAGACGAAGCAGCGAGAGCCGCTGCTTCACAAAGACCGGATCTGAATATACAAATCCGACCAGAGGACCTGAAATGTTTCATAAAGAAAGTTATGAATGAAAAATGGCAAAAGAATTGGGAACCTACAGAAGCCAAATTAAAGATATAGTGATGCCTACTGTAGGAAGAAGGAAAACTGAGACCTTATCAAGAAGAGAAGGGTTGATATTGACGAGATTGAGAATAGGCCACACTCGTCTCACACACTCCTATTTATTACAAGGGGAAAATCAGAAACAGTGCCCAAGATGTCAATCACCCCTCACAGTAAAACATATTCTTGAGGAATGCCCTCGGCTGCAGGGCTACCGAGATACAGTAGGTTTGCCTAATAACATGGTAGATTTGTTAGGACCAGGAGTAAAATATAAATATCAATTGTTCAATTATTTAAAATCTTTAGGTATCTATTTCAACATTTAGTTTTTGGTTTGGAGTGTATATATATTGTTTTTTTTTATTTAGATGTAAGAGGAACGGGGTGCGAAGAATATAGAGTATTCCAACCCAATGGTGGTAGGTATGCATAAATATGTGTAAATGGTGTTTATTTTGGGATGAATGTATTTAAAAACTTTTTCGAGAAGCAACGAGAAGTAATTTAAGGCTTAGAATTTTTGTTTCGCCCTGAGAACGGAATGAATTTGGCAGACCAAAGACTCTGTAATTCAATTATTACGTGATGCATCTTGAAGTCTAACATCAAAAAAAAATTCCAGCTTTTTTTTTGTGTGATGCTGAAACATACAGAGGGAGAAAATATTTACATTTTGCGCCTATGGCTTTTTGTAGAACAGTATGAACCGTAAACACAAATTCGAAAGTAATGCCAGACAAAAAAGAAGATTTATAGCTATAAATATTTTCATTACATAATAAGATTCCAATCAAATTATTATGAAATGTAAAGAATTGATAGTTAATAATCAGCTGCACACCAGGCCCAGACTTGTTTTGATAAATGAAACTTGTTGAGTAATCACTAGATACCGATAGTGGAGGGGGACGAAGATTTTACAATCTTAGCTATTATAAAATAGAGGAACACCTTTGAAGAAAAAAAGAGTGGGGCGTGAAATAGATTAGTGGGGGGGATATTGTGTGTGCATACCTTAACATTATGAAGGCATTCTCTTTTAAAAGTCCCTCTCTTCTACTATTATACTAGCTGTTCTAAACACATCCGGTACCGTTATCCTTTAATAACTACACTATACTATACGTAGTGTGCTGTAATTTCCTTGTGTACCTTGTAAAATATAACCTTGGCAGTTTTGATTTTTTTTTATTTTTAAGATCGCTTCCATAATTTGTCTTCACGAGTTATATTTTCTTGTAATTTGGTTATTATTATTAGTCATCAGAAAATTAAGTAATTTACCTACAGTTGCTTTCTGTGAACGCAACTCAGTTTCCCTGAATATACTAAATTGAACACCCTAGTTTCCAGTTCTTTCGAAAACATTGCTTCATTAAGTGTGTGTAGTATGTACAGCAGTATAACCTTAATTTATCGAAGGAATAATTCTCATAAAAAAAAAAAATATATATATATCAAACTATGGAAGACAAGTCTTTTTTTTTTTGCTGTTAGAGAATACATATATTATTAAAATACGTGAGGTTTGGCCAGAAGATGAATTTCTGCCAGCGTTTCCGTAAATTTATTACCTTTTTCAAGGCTAAATATATCATGTATGTATGTTTAGTAGTAGTGTAAGGTATGATGTAAAGGTTGTATATACAAGTCTTGTTAAAATGTGACTGTACAATCATTTTAACAAGACATTTACATTACACCTTACACACTTACACATTCAGAATACGTTTTTGCCTTGAAAAAGATAATAAATTTATCGAAACGTTGGCAAGAATTCATGTTGTTTCTTTATACTTACTGGCCCGAACCTCATTAATTGTTATAATATAATTACAAAATTGATAAATCAGTCTTGTAAACTTAAATTTATTACTCAATTCCGTTAAAATAAATATTTGGAGATGCTGGTGGGGATACTACCTCTATTTATGGCAGCAAATAAGTAATTACATTGCAGTCCAGAAGATAACACTTAATTGAATAAACTCCAAATAATTGCATTTCAAATTTAACCGTCACATATTGTTCAGGAATATCAACAACAAGAACAAAAATCACGTGTTTCTGAAAAATATAAATAGAATCATAAAATTTGAAACCTTCGATTTTATGCACCTTAGAAAATAATAGAAATAATTAAATGTTTGACATAATTATCCACCTGGTGATTGGGGTAAAATTATTTCTCTTATTTCACATTTTAAAGATTAGTTTTTTTCTACTTGTTCCCATGACAACGAGTTCTTGGAGATCTTCGCCTTTTGTAACAGCTTGTTCCCAGTCATCTCTTGGAAATAATTTTCCAAATCATTTTATTAGAGATCGTTATTTTATATTTTTCCATCATTTGTAGATGGCATGAGCAATCCTAGCTGTAAGAATTTCCTCCTTAAAGAGCTACGGAAATCAGTTTCTGATTACAACCATAAATTCTGCTATCTAGTACAGCTCTATGATGTGGTCCTAGATATATCATATTATTTTCCTTTCCCGTTAGTTTTAATTTATATTCATTGGCTAGCGTCATTTTCCAAGAACCAAAATTAATATATGGCGATTTTTGTTTTCATTTAGGCCTTCTTCTGCATGGAGACATTTATATTGTCTTTTCTGCCCTTGGGTACGGAATACCCGCTTCATCTGAATGGCAAGGCAAAGTCCCGGTCTTGTCAGGAGGATGTTGCAAACTCGTAGGCTTATCAACAGGCTTGTCTTTCCAAGGCCGGGCCAGGGACTATTCTAAGCCTTTAAGTAGGATACTTGTTCTCTTTACATAATAATTCCACGAGATCGTGAGTCAGCCTGGCATAACTTGCACTGCACTCACGAGCTGAGGAAAGGTTTCATGGTGGTGGTCGAGGTCAGAAGGGACGATAGTGATTTTCCTAGTATTTCTTTTTGGTGAGCGGGAGTTGGTTTGCTTTGCCTTCCGGGAATAGTTCCGCCTTCTCCCAATCTCTCACAAGAACATGTCTCTTCTGTCCTCATTTTTTTGCCTAAAAGTTGTTGTTCCATGATATTTAACTTCTTCAAAATGGTAGTGGATGAGTTGATCTTCCTAAAAATCCTTCAGTTCCTAGGACTATTTCTTGTAGTTCCCCATACACGTCGTCTTTCATGATTGATTTTGAAGCCCATAAACAGCAACTACTTTGTTTCTATCTTTTATTTTTGAGACATTTTGTTCACATTCACATACACACGTATTCATACACACAAATGCTAAATACTGTAACGCAGCCAACCACTAGTGCCGTCTAGGAGAAAAAGCAAACACCTCAAGTTCTTCTCGTGGCCGCGGGGAAGCGCTAACGGGGAGGTTTTTCTAGAATGTTCCATAGCGGTTTCCCACGTTCTAACGCGCCTACCCTTCTCCTGGGGTATAAATAGGCGAAGAACAGCTCGAGTGAGTGAGTCTTGTTACAAACGAAGTGTGCGTTTGTGAAAAGTAAATAAAAAGTGAACTAAGTGAACTTTTGTTGGTCTAAACAGCGTATTGAAGTGCTTTATGTTTAATTTATTGTTTCTAAATAATAAAATAGTGTTGTCAGAAGTTTAATGTGTTTTATTTAAACGAACCCATTTAGCAACTAGTTGCAGTAGCTAGTTACAGAAAAAAAACGTTACAATACATAGATATAAATCTATCACTTTTATATGAAACATTTTTCTGAAAAAAACAAATGTATTCCAGTGGCTTTGACGTTCTCTTTTGGACTGCAGTAAGACACACATTCTATTTCTACCTGCCAATGGTTACTCCCACCCGTCTCTATATTCTTGTTACGGCAACTGAGTCAAAATTTCCTAGTTTAATGCAAATTTTAATTATATTAACCCGTAGCAATCCAAAGTAATAATAACACTTTAAATTCTTAATTTTCCATTATGAAAACATCCATACTCAGGAAATAAATGTTTGTAAAACTTGTTCTTGCATGAATGCAATGCATGTTTTGTGTGGGAGTTTTTAATTAGGAAATCTATACAATGTTTTAATGATGATTAATGGTGGTACTTTCCCATTATTATAAATTCCACGCTAAAAATAAAAGTATTTTTTTTTTTTTGTATAATAAAAAATATGATGCGCGCGCATCATAAGTATTGGGGTGAATTATTAAAAAAAACACTCCTTAGGGTTGTATGATATTGGGAAAAACAGGGGTTGAATTCCTATTTTCAGAATTTTCCTTCATTCTATAATTTGCTACATTTATTATTATTTTTTTTAGCTGAATCCAATATTTTTCATATATAACTTGGAATTTAATTAATTAAGAAAACATGTAGATATAATTATATATATGTGGGCGGTTTATTTTATATATATTTTTTTATTATTAAAATAAAATTGTTTATGTTTAATTCTCGTTAGTCCCCATTAAACACAGTTCATTACATAATATTATTTATGAGTTGCTTTTTATGATACAGTTTTCCCATTCATTTATGTGGTTGTTTTTAGTGATTAGTTCCATTACTTGTCACTGAAGCGCTTTGCTCTGTTGTACTTGATAAGTTTATTGAATCTTATTCTTCTTTTTTTTATTTTAAAGAAAAAGCTTTATCAACTGCTATTATTAATTGATTAGTTGATATTATTATATTTATTTACATTATCTTGAGGCCTCACCTTCTGATTAACCTTAAAACACTTTGAGATTTTTAAATATTAATTGTTCAAAATTGGAATGAGTATTAAAACAATTGCCGAATCTTTTTGACACTTCACAGTGGCTAAAAACAAGAGGCTCTGATCATGTATGTAAATAAATAAAAAAAATCTGGTGTGAAACACTCACACAACTTTCTCTTACTCCAGTTCTCAAAATGATAATTGACAAATTTTATAGTTTGTGTACCAAATTTAATGAAATTCGTCGAAATTTACAATTGGTTTTATAGGCTTCGTTATTTATTTAATTTTTGCTAACATTGTCTGTTATATGTCTAATTCGTCTAATTTTAATAAATAAATAAATAACGAAGCCTATAAAACAAATTATATGTAAAAGCAGATTGTAATATGATTAGTAATTTTTGGACAAAAATTAAATGATTAATTGTATTTTTATTCAGTTTACTTTATATATATTAAAAATTAATGTAATTATAATTTGTGAATAATGTTTAAATTGTAGTACTCCTCAGGTGATGGCACGCTTAGTGCCGAAACGTAAGGGAAAAAAGGAAAAATCTGTAAACCACTATATATGTGAAAAAAATCTGGTGTGAAACACTCACACAACTTTCTCTTACTCCTGTTCTCAAAATTATAATTGACAAAAGTTATAGAATGTGTACCAAATATAACGAAATTTGTGGAAAACTGAAAAAACTGTTCAGTAAAAGCGCACTTCCGGCTTACAAATTTTCTTGAAACTTGGAATTTTCGCCGATCTATTTATTTCTAATTAATATTGTTTGGATGACAGAATTGTATAATCAACTATGATACCACTTTAGAGGAAGCTGTAACCCTACCCCTCCCCTAAAAGTGCCCTTAAATGAATTTTCCCAGAGAAATGTTTTAGATAAAAGTTATAGACCTTTGTATGTTTAGTTTATATAGGTAGTTTCAAGAAAATCGTCGGAGTCATTTTCGAGAAAATCGCGAAAAAGTGAAAAAATTATTTAGTAAAGTGGTAAAGTAAACGCACTTCCGGTTATCCGATTTTTTTCAAACTCGGAATTTCAACAACATATTTAATTCTAATTAACATTATTTAGATGACAGAATTGTCTAATATACTGAAACAGCAGTTAAGATGAAAACCTAACCCCACCCCACCCCCAGAAGTGCCCTTAAATGAATTTTCCTGGAGAAATGTTTCAAATAAAAGTTGTAGCTCTTTGTATGTGTAGTTGGATATACCAAGTTTAAAGAAAATCTTCGGAGCCATTTTTGAGAAAATTGCAAAAACGTAAAAAAAACAACTAGTAAAGTGGTACTTCCGGTTGAGGAATATTGACACATAACGCACCGTCAGATACCATGGTGATACCTAAACGTAATATCAAGTTTGAACTTTCTACGATTTTTCGTTTTTGAGCTATGCTGTTCACATACATACACACACACAGACACACATACACACACACACACACACACACATACAGACCATTCGCTAAAAACCACTTTTTTGGACTCAGGGGACCTCAAAACGGATATTTCCGGTGAAAACTCGATATCGAAAATTTGACACGATTACAATACTTCCTCTTACTAGGAGTAAGAGAAAGTAAAAATAAAATCAAACTTGGCTGAAAAAGCTTCATTTTATCACCATCTTATAACAAGACAATACTTCGGCCTAAATAAAATAAAAATTCAAGCATTATTGTTATACCATTTTCTTAAAAAATAGTAGCTGACATAAATTTTTTGTATTGTCATTGTACTAGATTGGATTTTTTTTTTTTACAATAAATCTATTATTGGGGAATAAAGTCCACATTTTGTAGCATTTTGTAAAGCTATTACACTTTAAAATCCCTGGTAGTATGCCAAAACAATTAAGTATGTATGAAGTAACTAGGGAATCCCGTCCTTTTTTTTTTTTTTATAGTTCAAGATAACCCTCTAGAGTTACATTGACCTGGTTTGTTTGTTGTTTTTTTTTCTTCAGTGTTTGCCAATTTTTTTTTATATTTAGTTATGGATCTTGGAATTTGTTTTTTTTTCATAAAATTTGAATGAACTTATAAATTGTCTTTTTATATTTGTTTCTTTATTGAAAATGTAATTCCAATCTTTGTTTTTTTTTTTGTCAGTATAGAATTGAAATTTAAATGGTTCCGCGTCTTTATGTATGACTTTAAACGGTAATTTGTCTTCCAAATAAATGTTATTCGGTGTTCGTTACGACCGCTATATTCAATGTTGTAAATTAATTGGATGGTTGAGGTTTCGGTCAATACAAAAGAACTATTTTTAAATTTCTACCGAAGTTTCGCCAGAAGTCTACAGAGATTACAGCGACAAACCAAGTCGATGTGGCTGCTCAATTTCATTGAGTTGCTATACAAAACACAGATTACTAATCTATCTTCATGAGACAATCTCAAGTCCAAAAGACACAAAAATTACAAAACTAAAGTAAATAGCGCAAAGAATAAGCGAAATAAGAATGAAACATACATAAACAAAATCAATACGTAGGGCCTTAAATAATACTATTTTTCAATCACTGTAGATGTAATTATGTTGGATTCCCAAGGAATCCAATATAATTTGCTCCGCCAGCCGGGTCAAATTCCCTTTGTCAATGCCGACATTATCAAAAAATTCAGCAGTAGCCACTGGGATTGCCCCCCGAGAGTCGAACCATAAACCGTGAACTGCAAAGTTCCTTTCTCCAAATTCTTGTAGGAACTTTTCTTGGAGAAAGTTAACGCACTTCTCGTAAACCGCTCTCTTTTCTTCATTAATCCGCTTGGCCTGGCCTGGATCGTTGCTCTCATACCTAACCGTAGGGTCGACAACTAACGCAGATGGACTGTCTTTATCGAACGATGATCTGCGTATCTTGAGGCGCCGTCTGTGTCAACACAGTAGACTCTTCCTCATAGCATGCACATCCTTTTTCCTTTGAGCCCAACATCTCGCATCGCCTGATTGCCGACGCCTGGCACACCGCGGAGGGGAGCATAATTAAAGCTCAGCTTCAGTGCATTCGTCCACTCAGATCCAGACAATAATTGTTTTTCACAGACAAATTTATTCCCATACGTAGTGTCTCTATAATGCTGGACACCGTAGCCTTGCCATTTGCAACTTGCCCACTCATCAAAGGCCTTTTCTCTTAACTGTTGCCTTATCCTTCTTAAATTCACTTACAAGACTTGGTGATGGTGTTATGTCACAGGTTAAAACTAGAGAGTAATTACTACTGTAATTCTAACTGGAAATTTTTACCCTGAAGAAGGCAATAAATTTGCCGAAACTTCGGTAGAAATTTAAAAAGAGTTCTTTTTTTTTGTATGACCAAACCTGAACATTCAATTTACAACATTTCAAAATAAAGTTTACATAAGTATTTAAAAAAGAAAGCACATCGTGGCAGAAAAGATTTTCTCTTCCGAAAAAATTCAAATAAATTCCATTGAGATGTTTGTACGCGGCAATGGCCAGAGGAGTTTTTTTAAAAGAAAAAGAATTCTTTGTTGCTCTACGTTTCGGGTGCCATTGGTTCCCTTGTTCGGGACCTCTTTAGGCGGTAGGAGGAGAGAAGTGAACGTTGAGATCCGAAAACTTCATATACCTATTATATAAATTGATACTTCCGTTTAGCAGATTTTATTCACATTTGAAATTCTATCAATGGTTATAATGTATAATATATTATATACGATAATATTTAACCCAATCATTATATGGAAATGATGCTTTAGTGGATAGAGGTTAATGCTACTGTTCCCCTCAAGAAATCAACTTCCTCTAGAAATGTGACACACACGTACAGAGACCACCTGCTAAAAACATTTTTTTCAAATTAAGGAGGAGCTCAAAACAAATATTCTCGGGGAAAACTCAATTTCGAAAATTTGACACTAACCGTAGTAATACTTCCTCTTACTAAGGAGTAAGAGGAAGTAATATTCTAGTGAATCTTTTTTCTTACTCAATAAATGTAACCGCGACTAGTTTTTCGAAAATTTTGTTTTCCACTGGAATTACAGATTTTTTTTTTTCGAGGTTTGTTCGGGCACCTTAGTCGAAAAATATTTTTAATCGATGTAACCTAGAGCAAGAAGTTATAATATGAGGTTAGTTATTATAAGGTAGATCTGATATTGAGAGTAAATTTAATTGCTTAGAATAATATACTGATTAATGGTTTAACATAAATAACTGAAAAATGAATTGTCTTATTGTTCAATGTATTGATCTGAATGTTTTTATCATATTTGTGTTCATTTGCATTAATTTCACAGATTAGTTCAATGTCGCTTTGCTAAATTTCGCACCCGTATTCTTTATTATTATACATTATTAGTAGATAATGTATTGTGAGTGTTAATTTTAGTGAAATCTTCTATAAACAAACAAAACAGGATTATTATTATTATTATTTTTGTTTTATCCGTTTCATTTTATTACACTTTAGGAATATTTAAAAACTATTTTTAATTAATTTGTAACAACATTTTAATATGCTCTCATTTTCTTTAACCATTAAATACCATTTTATCTTTTCATTTAACAAGCAATCAGTTCCTGCTAATAAATTATAATTGAAAATATAAAAATATGATTTTTATTTCTTAAGTGCAAAATATACGTACAAAATAAATAATAAATTTTTGGACACACCAAAAATAATGGATTAAAAATATGTTTGACCAATATTCTCACCAGAGTTCTGCATAGTGCTGCTAGTTGTGGCAATTTGGCGAACTACATGTTGGTCATGTTCCCCCGGCCATTTGCTTTTAAATGTTTGCAGTTTAAATTGAATGTTTTTTTTTTTTTATTGAACATAATTTTTTTCAATAAATCTCTCTCTTGAAGGGTTTATATTACATTTTGCTTAAATTAATTGAACTCACATAAAAAAATTAATTGTAATATTTTTCTTAAAATGGAATAAATGTATTTATTAAATTCATTTTACATATTATTACGATAGTTTCAGATTTTCGAAATTGAGTTTTCGCCGCAGATACATGTTTTGAGGTCCCCTAAATAAAAAAAAAAAGAAAGTTATTAGCGAATTGTCTGTATGTGTTTTTTTTTAAAATATAGGGTGACCAGAGTTATATGCTCCACCCACTTTTTTTTTAAACGGCGGGAAATTTCGAAAAAATAGAAAACACGTATTTAATCATTTTTAGTCTAGTTTATTTTCAGTGATTGATCCATTTTTTTATACCCCAATATCCCGAGATACAGCATCCAACTTTTTTTTTTCAAATGGAACATTATATTTTTTTTTGCATATTTTTATAGTAATTGAGCCTCTAAAAAAAAAAAAAAAAAAATTTAAAATCGGTTAGGTTTTTCAAAAGTTATGGTAATTTAAAATATGAAAAACAAATTTCAGTTTAATGTCAAAATTACCTTATTTTTTCTTTAAGAAGCTCTTCAAACTGGGCACCATCAACGGATAGGCAAGCCAAAGCTCTGGACTCCCACGCTCTGTTTGTAGCAGCACTTAGGTGGCAAAGTCAACATCTAGGCAGGCTAGAGTTATTCGACGTTCCATATCTTCGACTGAAGTCATGGGATTAAGGTTACTGTACACTTTATTTTTTAGATATCCCCACAAAAAATGCACAATTTTATGGACTGATGAATCAAAGTTTACCAACAATGGCCTTCTTAATCGTTGGAACTTTAGAATATGGGCAGAAGAAAATCCACAAGTTACCTTCGCCACACGCCATTAGGTTGTTTTTTCTACAAATGTTTGGTGTGGAGTTTGAGGAAACCAACTAATCGGCCCATACTTCTACAGAGGGAACTTAACTGGTGAAAGGTATCTAACTTTTTTAAGAGACATTTTGCCAGTTTTGCTTGAAGATGTTCCTCTAAAACGTCGGTTAGATATGTAATTTCAACAAGATGGTTTCCCGGCACATTATGCGAGAGTTGTTCGACGTTACCTGGACAGAAATTTCCACGAAAAGTGGTTAGGAACTCATGGTCCGATCCAATGGCCACCTCGACCTCCGGACTTAACCCCAATGGACTATTTTTTGTGGGGATATCTAAAAAATAAAGTGTACAGTAACCTTAATCCCATGACTGTGTGTGTGAATGTGTGTATGTGAACAGCATAGCTCAAAAACGAAAAACCGTAGAAAACTGAAACTTAATATTCCGTTTAGGTATCACTATGCGATCTGACTGAGCGTTATCTGTCAAAATTCCTCAACCGGAAGTACCTCTTCACTAGTTGACTTTTTTACTTTTTTGCGTTTTTCTCAAAAATGGCTCCAAGGATTTTCTTTAAACTTGTAACATCAACTACATATACAAGAAGCTACAACTTTTATTTGTAACATTTCTCTAGGAAAATTGATTTAAGGGCCCTTCTGGGGGAGGGGTGGGGTTAGGTTATTCTCTAAAGTGCTATTTCAGGTTATTACACAATTCGTTCATTTAAATAATGTTAATTAGAATTAAATATGTTGTTGAAATTCCGAGTTTAAGAAAAATCGGAAAACCGGAAGTGCTTTTGTTTTAACACTTTACTAAATATGATTTTTTCACTTTTTCGCGATTTTCTCAAAAATGGCCCAGACGGTTTTCTTGAAACTACACATATAAACTAAACATTCAAAGATCTACAACTTTTATATAAAACATTTCTCTGGGAAAATTCATTTAAGGGCACTTGTAGGAGAGGGGTAGGGTTACAGCTTCCTCTAAGTGATATACTTGATTATACAACTCTATCATCCAAATGAAATTAATTAGAAATAAATAGTTGGCCAAAATTCCGGGTGTGAAGAAAATCAGTAAACCGGAAGTGCGCTTTTACTGAATAATTTTTTCAGTTTTCGACAAATTTCATTAAATTTGGTACACGAACTATAAAATTTGTCAATTATAATTTTGAGAACTGGAGTAAGAGAAAGTTGTGTGGGTGTTTCACACCAAATTTTTTTTTTCATCTTCTCGCGAATGTGCTGCTGCGGCCATGTTAGGTGGAAGCAGTTACGGAGGGAGAACCAAGTGGGACACAAAACAAACCGCTCCGAGGATACTGTGTGTTCTTCAGTTTCTGACCAATTCTCAATTCCGCTGAATCCTTAAAAACTTAATCAGTATTTTAAACATACTGTAACGCATCCAGTGGTGCCATCTAGGAGAGGAAGTAGGAACACTCAAGTTCTCCTAGTGGCCGCTAGGAAGCGCTGGCGACTCGCTCTATAGTTCTTTGTAGAAAAATCGAGGAAGTTCTAGAAGATTCTCCACCGGTATAAATAGTGGGGACCGCAGAGAGTTGAGGGAGTTTCCAGTTTTACAAACGAAGTTTAAGTTTGTGGAAGGTGTATAAAAAGGTGGACAAAGTGAACTTTTGTGGTTTAAACTGTGAAGTAATTATTATTAAGCGTTGCATTTTGTAATTTATTGTGTATAACAATAAATTGGTGTATTTCTTTATTGAAGTTTAGAGTATTTTATCTATACGAACCCACTTAAAACTAGTTGCAGTAGCTAGTTTAGAGGGAAAAACGATGCAATACTATACAAAAGCGGTACTATATGTAGTCTGCTACATACCTCTGTATGTATGTGGGTTCTGGCTTTGTTGGACTTTTATATTTGAAACACTCTCCCTGGAAAATAGATTTTGGTGGGGGGGTTCTTGGGGGAATGGTAACGTTAAACATTTCCTTTAAAGTACTATAGGGTTGGTGCAAAAATAATGCAGGTTTTTGAACTTTCATCTTTTGTTTACTTCTGCTTGCCAAGTAAACAAAGATAATCCTCCAGTCTAGGTAATGGATTATAAACAATGTTTATTAATGTTGTTTTTCCTCAAATATCAGTTTAGTTTGTGTTCCATTTTGTATGAGTTAAGACCTCCGATATTCACCATGTCAAAACAAGATTTTCGTCAAATTTATTTTTACGAGTTCAAACTTGGTCGAAGTGCGGCTCAAACTGCGCGTAACATCAATGTTGTTTGGGGTGAAGGAAGCATCAGTGAATGTACAGTGCAGCGATGGTTCCAAAAATTTCGTGTTGGAGATTTTGATCTCGAAGACAAGGAAGGTCGCGGTAGGCCCTCTGTTGTTGATCACGACCATCTTAGGGCATTGGTGGAAGATAACCCTCGCAAAACCACTCGGGACTTTGCGAGAGAAGTTAGTGTTGACCACTCAACAGTCGTTCGCCATCTCGAACAAATTGGTAAAGTTAAAAAGCTCGACACGTGGGTACCTCACGAATTGACCCAGAGCCAAAAACATCGGCGTTTTGAAATTTGCAATTCTCTTCTGTTGCGCTACCAAAATGAACCATTTCTTAATCGAATCGTGACATGTGATGAAAAATGGATCCAATACGACAACAGGAGACGGTCAGGCCAGTGGCTGGACAAGGATGAAGCACCAAAACATTTCGCGAAACCAAGCCTGCACCCGAAAAAAGTAATGGTGACAGTGTGGTGGTCTACTGCAGGTGTTATTCATTACAGCTTCCTAAATACTGGCGAAACAATCACGGCTGAAAATCTTTGTCCGGCATTGTTGAATCGGAAAGGACCAATTCTTCTTCACGATAACGCCAGCCCACATATCGCAATGCCAACTCTCAGGAAACTTCAGGAATTGAAATATGAAACACTTCGCACCCTCCATACTCCCCCGATCTCTCGCCGACGGACTTCCACTTATTTAGACATTTGGACAACTTCTAATAAGGAAAATTAGAAACTTCTTCAAGAGGAAAAAATTTTAGGGACCGAAGTGAAACCGAAAATGCCTTCCGCGAGTTTATTGAGAGTTTAAATAAAGATTTTTTAGAAACTGGAATAAAAATGCTTCTGACACGTTGGCAACTATGTGTTGATAATGATGGAACATATTTTGAATAAATAATCTTAGTTTTATACAAATTATAATAATTTTTTTTTTTTGGCATATAAAAACCTGCATTATTTTTGCACCAACCCAATACTTCACTTCAATGTATGATTGATTCCACGTATTATCTGCGTTGCTAGAAAATGCTACATTAAAGAATAGGTTTTTGAATTTTTTTGGAATTATTTTTGGCAAATTACTATAAAGATTTCTTTTAAATTTGTTGGAATAATCCCTAAACTGCATAGATACAAAACCTCTATCAGTTTTATGTGAAAATATTTTACAAAAATATATTTTGTTTTGATAGTTTTGCGAAATTGATGGTGATGAATTTTAAATATAGTGAGGGGATTGTTTGGCGTGCTCTTTACATCCATTACCACCTATTTAGTAGGTTGTTAAATTGTTCCCCCACTATCTCTATATTTATATTGATGCAAATGAGCCAAATTTGAAATTTAAATAATATTTGTCATTTTATAATGTTTGTGAGTTTTGTGAGTGTTACACATCAAATTCTTTAAAATTATATTTAGGCTCAAGCGTACTTTTTCTGAAAAAACAGACGATCAAAATGATCATCAAATTAAAAACATGAATTTCCGACGGAATAAAAAACAAAATATTTGGATAATTTTGCTCTTAAAAAAAAAAATGAATATTATATAACCCAAGATTTTTCAATTTGTGTTTATCTCTTTGAAGTTATTTTAATTAACTAAATTGGATAATACCTTTTTTTTTTTTTATTTTTTTTAATTAGAATTTGAAAGTGAAAGTTGTATTTTGTTTTGTTTTTTATTAAATTACTAGAAAAATTCTTTGTTTTGGCCAAGTTCTATTGGACCTTTCTAGAATTGATATGCGATAACCCTGAAGTATTGTTAATATTTTCGAATTTACATTAAATTACACTTTGATCGGGTAAAGTTAGAAAAAAAAAAATGGCTGCTTATTTGAAGGCTTTAAGGGACACTTGATGAAAGTAAAACTGCACAACCGAGTGGCTAATGCTCTTTTTGTGGATACATAAACGAGAGACGGGTGTTGGTGTAGTGGTTATGAGCATGGACTTGTAACTAGTAGGTCTCCAGTTCGAATCTCGCGTATAATTGCTAAATTTTATTTTCCTTTAAAAATATTAATCGTAAAGTAGGTGCTTCCGCCCCTTCCCCCTCCCCGCCCACTACAATTAATTTGGGGTAGTTGGGGACGGTTAAGCCCTCCATTTATTTTATTATATTTTTTATATATTAAATATATTATGTCACTTCACTAAATGATGATTACGCAATTTAAACGTCTAGATTTTTCAATTGTGTTTCTGTAAACAAATCTAAACAAATATACAACGTCGTCCTACTATAAACATCCTCTTTATTACATTACTACACCTATATTGTTTAAAAATACTAGTTCGGAAGTCTTTTTCATAATATGCTATTTCTCAATTTCCATTTGACATAATATTATTTCCAAATTTGGTGTTTAGAACAGTTCATTTAAATTCTACTGAATATTAAATATGTACGAGGAATCATGTATTAATATTCAACTTAGTTCAAAGATGCTTAAATAGGTAAGTATGACGTGTTCTAGGTCACCCTCCCCCCCAACCAGATCATCTCTTAAAACATGTTTAACTGGATTTTTTTTTTTTTGTAAATAAATTGATGACGTCTTAGAGATCTACACAGAAACTTTTTTTTTTTTTTTTTTTTTTTTTTTTACTTCCAGATATTTTGATAATTGTTTTGCAAGTACAGAATTCTGACAATCATATTTAATTGTACTTAATATTGTGCAAATGATAGTATTGTGTAATGAAGTAAAATGACACTTTAGAGGAAAGCAAAGTTCAACCCTTTCCAAAACTCTTCATAAATAAATCTGCTCAATGTTTAAACAAAAGTAATAGGTTTCTTTCAGAAGAGTTAGTTTACTAAGTTCAATAACATCCTCTTTGATCATGGAATGGTATGTTGTAGTATATTGTAGTAATATCATAGATGATGCCATTGTATGTTGTAGAGATGGGTCAAAGACCCTTGAGAGAAATTGGAGTCGGAGTGTTTAGGCCGAAGACCAGAAGTTTCCCAGCATCTTCCAGGCGGAAATTTACGCAATTGGAAGATGCGTCCCAGTTATAAAATATCGGAATCAGGAGATTGTAATCCTATCCGATCGCCAGTCCGCCATTAAAGCACGTGAGTTTATATGCCTTCAGTTCAAAAATGGTATTGGGAATGCCTCGGCAAACTCAATGATCTGAGCAAGAGCGCGTACATTGTTTCAGGGAAGGAATTAGCTCAATGTTAGCGTGGCGGACTAGCAACGCTGAGATTCCCCCCGGTTTCGAGTCTAGCACTAGATTTTCTTTTCCTAGGAACCTCTACAACTCACTATCCGGTGATTAACAGCACTGTACATATCAAGAGAACACGGTCCGGAGACCGGCAGTGTACTAATGAAGGCTTCAGGCGCCAATGACCTTAGATGTTGATTGACTCGTCTTAAATTTAATTATAAAAATTAAAAATTATTATGTGTTATTAATATAACATATGTTTCTAAACTAATTGTATTCCAATAAGCAGAATAGAAAAAATGAAGAATGCTTCCTTCTAATTGACGTTTACATAATCTAGTCTGTTGTTTACATTTTTGACGTCCTTGTTAGCTGATATCAATATGTGTGTGTGTGTGTGTGTTTTATGTTACTGTGACTGTTCATGTTTCATTTCCTTCGATCTTTTTTTCTTATTACTTACTTGTATGACTAATAACAAACTACTATTCACTCACTTCCCTTGGTTTTGTTTCCGTCCTGTAGAGGAAATGAGAAATATTGTTAAAATAAATGACAAACTTTAGATATTTGTTGTTATTTGTATTATTTATATATATAATAACATTATAAAAAGGTATAGTGGATTTTATGTTTAAATTTCATTAACACAATTAATTCTTATTATTAATTTTATGTTGATGATAGAAATGGTTAAAATATTGAAATGACATTATTATACGATAGGTAAACCTCACTTTTCCTCTTAGCTCTCTCACATTTCCTCTCACACACACACACACACACAGAGGGGGGAGAGATCAATTTCAAAAACCACAGTTAAGGACTCAATGGTCCTCAAAACATGTATTTCCGGTAAAAAGTCAATTACGAAACAAACATTAAGGCGGACTTCCTCTTTTTACCTACAGTAGAAAAAAGTGAAAATTCATATATATTAAGTAAGTTAATAGTTTCTTTTTACCTATTAAAGAATATTTATGTGTACTTGAATACGTGGATAGGTCTGCAATGTTGGGTAACATCTGTGATTTTATCCATCATAGCATGTCGTACAAGTATTGTGCGTGGTAAAAGCATAAAGTTGAAGTCATTCTTTACACGAACCAAATTTCCTTTATTAACGACAGAAAATAAGCATGTTATGATGGATAAAATCCTAAATGTTGTGCCTTCTATTGGAATATATGTTTCCCTACTTCTAATTAATTGTTTTTGTTACAGGTATGTGCGAAAAATATTTTAAACATTATGCTGATTATAATATGTAAGTTACAGTTTTTAATTACTTATGTTTCTTCTTCAATGTTTACATGACTTATATACTATACTACTGCTGTTAGTTCGTTTTTCGGCACACTTTTAAGGTTATTTCCTTGCATCAACTAGTTGTTTCCGCATTTTTCTCGTCTGGGGAAAAGGTTGCAAATAAAAGCAGATCTTTTTATGTCTGAGCACCTAGTATATACTTTTACCCGATATCCGATATCCAGTTCGTGAAAAATCATTAGTTCACAGGGAATTTATCCTAATTATTTCATTATATTGGATAAACAGATGAGAGAGGGAGCATATTGTACTCAAATGTAAAATTGTTAGATACAAACGTATTATATGGACAGACAGAAAGGCAATACCCTAAAATGAGTGATATGGATATTAACGTTGTTCTTCGTAGATTTCGGGGCTATTTGTCAACAATGTTATTAAAACAATACTTTGCCCAAATTGTTTCACTATTTATGTTGGACATTTGAGAAATAAATGTCTATTTTGTCATTATTGAAGAAAAGAGTGATTGGCAGATAAGATTGCTCATTTATGTTTTGTTCGTAAAAAATAAAATAAAATATTCTCTTGAATCAACAGTTTAATTAAAAAAAAAAAAACTACGGCGCAACAGCCCATGAAGGGCCTGCTTGCCAGACGGCGATTTGAATAGAGGGGCTTGTGGTAAGCACGCCGCAGTTCCCATGCCGTTTAGTTCCGGCCTTCGCTACCTAGGGCGCAACTAACTGTAGCTTCCCACTTTTATCACGATGCCGGGTCAACACCGACTTTGCCCTCACGGGAATCGAACCCTGAATTCTCGCATGAAAGGCGATTGCGCTAGCCACTAGACCAACGCTTGAGGACGTTTAATTTAAACCCAGTATTTTAATTTAATTAATGGCAATGTTTATTTTCAATATTTAGTTATAAATTCTATTACTTTCTCTTACTCCTGAATACAAAAAAAAAAAAATGTTTTTAGCAAATGGTCTGTCTGTGGGTGTGTGTGTATGTGAACATCATACCTCAAAAACAAAAACCCGTAGAAAGTTGAAACGTGATATTCCGTTTAAGTATCTGACGGTACGTTATATGTCAAAATCCCTCAATCGGAAGTACCACTTTACTAGTTTTTGTTTTTTTTTTACTTTTTTGCAATTTTCTCAACAATGACTCCGACGATTTTCTTTTCAAACTTAGTATATCAACTACACATACAAAGAGATATAATTTTTATTTGAAACATTTCTCCGGGAAAATGCATTTAAGGGCATTTTTGGTGGAAGGGTGGGGTTAGGTAATGCATCTAAAGTGCTATTTCAGTTTATTAGACAATTCTGTCATCTAAATAATGTTAATTAGAATTAAATATGTTGTTGAAATTCCGAGTTTGAAAAAATCCGGATAACCGGAAGTGCGTTTACCACTTTACTAAATGATTTATTCTCTTTTTTTGCAATTTTCTCAAAAATGGCTTCGACTATTTTCTTGAAACTTCTTATATAAACTAAACATGCAAAGATCTACAACTTTTATTTTAAAACATTTCTGTGGGAAAATTCACTTAAGGGCCACTGTTAGGGGAGGGGTGGGGTTATGTTTTTCTCTAAAGTGCTATCACAGTTGGATTATACAATTCTGTCATCCAAACAAAATTAATTAGAAATAAATAGATGGCTAAAATTCCAAGTTTTAAGAAAATTAGTAAACCGGAAGTATGCTTTTACTGAACAGTTTTTTTCAGTTTTTGATGAATTTCTTTAAATTTGGTACACAAACTATAAAATTTGTCAATTATAATTTTGAGAACAGGAGTAAGAGAAAGTTGTGTGAGTGTTTCACACCAGATTTTTTTTTCCATTCATATAATGTAAATAAACAAATATTACATTTTATATTTTTTCCTTTTATTTATTCCTTTGATTTAATGTCTCTCAAATTCACTTTGTAAAAAAGGGTTTACTACGAAAAATATAAAAAAGAGACGGTTTGTACCTTTGTTATATTTAATTTTTTAAATAAATTCTCTTAATGGAAATTTATGTTTCTTTTCTCTATCTATTGTTTGTTTTTTATTACATTCTCTTACTTTTTTTGTAAGAGGAAGTATTGCGATCGTCCCAGATATGCGACCGGAAACATATGTTTTGGAGTATTCTGAATACGAAAAAATCTTTTCCAGTGAATGGCCTGTGTGTGTGTGTGTGTGTGATTCAACAGGTATCTCAAAAACGAAAATTCGCAGGAAGTTAAAACTTGGTATGTGTTGATGATGCAGACACGAAAATTTCGGACAAAATCCATCAATAGGACGCAATTTTTTTTTTTTTTTTCTTTTGTTTTAATTATTGGTAATTTTCTCGAAAATGGCAACGATTTTCTTTAAACTTTATATAATATCTACACACATAAATATCTATTATATTTATTTATTTATTTGAAACGTTTTTGCGGGAAAATTGATTTTCTAAGAGTGCTTTTTTAGTGTAGTATTATGCTTTTCTCTAATATACCATTTCAGTATAATAATATGGTTTTATCATCTAATAATAATAAAGCTTTATTTGCAACCTTAACAGAGAAAAAAAAAACACTCCATCTAGAAGTTTATGAGGTTATATTGAACAGTTCCAGTATAATATATACAATGTTTACAATATAAACAATATAATTTTTACAATGTAACTAATAATTTTATAAATAGACTAATTAAAGCACAAATTCGTAATGAAATTAATATGAGAACAAAACAATAGAAAACATAAATACATAATAAAATAATAAACTGGTAATTCAAATAAAGATGGAATGAAATATAAAATGAGCAAAATTAAATATAAAAACTAAAAAATTGTCTTAAACATTAATAAACTTTTTTTTTTTTTTTGCTTCTAAGTCTCAAACTAATTTTTCACCACTTTATTCCAAACAGTTCTATCTCTTGTTGTAAACACTCCCTACTCTGACTGCCATCTCACTACCTGGCGATCTTTTTTCCTTGGCATCCATTCGGAACTTCTTTTAGCCCACCGTTTATCCTCCATTCGGGCTACATGACCTGCCCAGTTCCACTGTATGTGGGCGTCACCATCGCCCACAGGCGATGAATCAGGCTCTGGCTCTCCAGGTTGGGGAATCCCTCACCACACCTAATCCAATCCTGATCCTTTCCCTTTGCAGGGTTGCCTGTAAGTTACCTAGGCTACTGAAACCCCTGTATTTGAGGCAATGGACAGGAATCAGTAGATCCATCGGGCTTGCGATCAGTCACGCTAGCTCGTTAGGGCTGAAATACTGAACTACGGGCGCAAGCTAGTTTCCGAGACACTTAGGATTCGTAGTGTCCGTGGTTTAACCAATAACTCCAATGACCGAGGTCACATGAATTGAGCGGGAGGAGACACACAATATAAAGTAAACCCCGGTGCCAGCCCGTAGCTGGATACGCATTTGCTGGGTGTGCGCGGTTTACCAGAGCCTTCTCTAGCTTCTGGGAGTGGAGTGTGACCACTATGTGGGATCACTCTGCGCGCTGGTTGAGCTTATCTCAACCTGCCCTTAAATGGGTCAAGCGGGGGGGGGGGTGCTTCGGCACTTCTGCTATGGTCAGATATTGCACTAAAAGTCCTTCCATCGTAGTGACATCCCCTTCTTGTTAAACGATCCCGTTGCTTGCAACAGGGGACCGGTATACCCCAAGAGGTCTTTACGGATCTTTAAAGATCCCTTTCAGTACCAAGAGGAAAAACGGGCTACTTGCAAGTCCTGCATTTTTCCGAATTTTTTCCGGATTTCGACAATGCTTTTCTTTTCCTGCGTTTTCCCTCCCAACATACTTCCCCCAACATTTTATTTTGGGTTATGCGAAGCCTATCGGAAAGATATTTGGTGAGGGCCATCACCTACATAATTAATATTAATCCACATTATAAAGTACCTCTACCACATAATTTAATGGTTTTAACGCCTATATAATATTAATTCACATTAGAAGCCTTGATATAATTCCAATTTTGTGGTAAATTAGTGCGATTTTACAGAATAGATTTTTCAGTTGTGGGGGGGGGGTGATTTTCTCTTGAAAAGTTAGAACGATTTAAAACTTTGGGAATGCTTGCTGCATAAATAGAAACATTATCACATTTTATCTGCAACATTTTATTGAAAAATATTTGTTTTACAGGGGGGTAGGGGTATTGTAGGTCTGTCAGTTAGGTTAAATTTAAATATGTACAAGCTTTCTTGATTTCGACATAGAGCGCTTCCCATAAGGCCCTCTCAGGTCTACAAGAAAAAACATTTTTATGGCCTGACCAAATAAGCATTGTAACGTTGCAATTTAAAATAAAATTTCTTGATTAAATTATATTAATTAGGGTAAGAGAAGGTCGTGTGAGTGACTCACACCAGATTTTCTTCCTTCTACTAACACTTTTCCGTGTATAAAAGTTTATTTGATTGAAAAGTTTTATAGTAAGTTGGAACCGGAAAAATGCTTAAAAATATGCCGAAAAATTGAAAAAAAAAATTATGATAAATTAGATAGAACCGTTGGGGCTGCTTTAACGGAAACAAACGTGTGTTTGGTTCTAATAAATAGAAATCCCAAATATCATTTTTCTATGATAACTGCAGGAGATCTCGAGGTGTGGCCAATAAAAATTAAAACTTTTCCAACGTTTCGTCAAATTTGTTGTCTTCTTCAGGGATAAAATTAAAAAAAAAAATGTTAATCGGGGTTACATATAATTTTTATTAAACACACTAAACACAAAATATGTACAGTATAAATCGTATGTAACGACACCGTGTATAAGGAACAATCGTTTTCTAACGTACAAAATCTCCGATCCCGTGAAATGTCATAGTAGTAGGAAATGCGTAGGGACTCGTTTATAAGTAAAACCGTTTATAATGTACAAATTGGTTGTAAGGTACATATTCCAGGATTCTTTGAACTGTTTGCTATCGGTTATAGTGAACAGGAAGTGAGTGTAAACACAGCTGCCCAAATTAATTCTAGGAATGATTTCCCCACTTTTCAAACTACAACTCTCCAGTTTTGGAAAACATGCACTTAACCCTCAGTTTAATTTTGTTAACAAATGACAATGCTTCTTCCTCAGTCAGTTTTTATTGAGGAAATACTCGAAATAATTTCTTGAATTGATTCGGGTGATTGTGCGAGTAGTAGTATCGCGAGTGAAATGGTCATCTTGTTCCACTATATCGGGAATTCTTAGAAAACAAAGAGAAGATAATTGAACATTTCAACAAGTGACATAAAGTTAAAAAAATAGAGTCTCTCAACACAATGATTTGGACATCGCACTTTTAAGTTGGTTCAAACAACAACGAGCGAACAGCATACCCATTAATGGTCCTATCCTTCATGCCAAAGCGAATGATCTAGCTTCTCTTTTAAAAACAGAAAATTTCACATTTGCAGCAAGTTATGGATACCAAGATTTCGTGCTCTGTATGACATAGTCTTCGGAAAAATCTCCGGTGAGTCAGCTAGTGTTAAACAGAGTTTATGACTGGAGACTGGCTTGAAAATGTCCGGCTTAAAATTAAGAGAGATTACACTGAACATAAAATTTTTAATGCGGACGAGATGGGCCTATTTTACCGTCTGACTCCCGACCACTCTCCGCAGCCTGTGGAAAATTGCGTTTTTTTCGTACAAATGACCCAAATATCAATGAAGGACAAGCTTTGTTGACTTCAAGGCAATGAAAAAAAATGAACACTAGAAATAATGCAGGCCAAAAAAAAGATAATGAATTACTTATGTATGTAAATAAATGCCTTTAACAGATTAGAATTTTGAATTTCCTCAGAAACCTTAAAAAATCATTTTCAAAATCACTTGCGCATAATGAAAACTTCACTATGCATATGCACACATAATATGTATGCATTGGATATGATGTTCAGATATAACGAACTGTTCGCTATAAATGATATATTTGGTTATAGTGAATGCCGATTATAACGAACAAAATTTGACAGTCCCCTGAAGTTCGTTATAACCGATTTATATTATACTAAACAAAACTTGATATGACAAAAAGAGTTGCTTATGATATTAATAGATCAGTCGAGATTCTTTATTATCATTTTTCTATTACATTTCCCTGTTTAAGTGTTATGTTATACAAATATTTTTTAGTCCCATTATACAAAAATAATTTTTAGTCCCATTAATAGAGGCCCAATAAAGGTTCGAAATTTTTTTTTTTTTTTTTTAGAGATAAGAAACATATAAATTACAAGTAAGATAACGTTATATCTCCTAGTAAGGATTTCCCTTATTGCCTTACTAGAGCAGATAAATTTGCAATAACTGATTAACATCTCCACTTGACAAAGTTACTTGCTAAGAATACGCAATGAGGTCAATAGACTGGTGACCAACTAGGATTTGCTGTAGAAAGCGTGTTATCACAGTTTACAAAACATACTGGAGACACTATTTCTATCATTAACCTGGGCTTTTCCTTTCCCACCTATAAGTTTTTATTTTATTTTTTATTTTGTGTTACAAGGTAATATAAGATGGGGATTTCATTTCTCTCTAAATTGACTAAAATAGAATTTTCGGTAAAATCTAGAATGAACATTTTTATTGAAGTTAGCACGTATTTTTCTGGTTAATATCCAACTACCAAATTAAATGTCATGGATACGGTAAAAATATTTATCTGAGAAACATAATATGTAAATTTAGCAATTATAGTGGGTTTTCAAACTGGGGACATAGTGGACAATTACAATCCAGGGAAGGGATTAGCTCAGTGGTTAGCGCGTTGGTTCGAGTCCCGGTACCCCTTAGTTTTCTTTTTTCCTAGGAGCTTCTATAGCTTTATCTGTAGTGAGAGATCACTGTCCGGAGGCCGGCAGTGCAATGAGAAAGCTCCGGGTGCTAATGACCATAGATGTTGACGCGTTTTAATTTAAAAAAAAAAAAAAAATACAATCCTCACTATACAGTCGAAGCAAGAGGCAAGATAATTGATAACCTAGAGACTTTTACTAGGGCTTTAGAGATACAAGAAAGAGTTACAGTTAGAGACGGAACGATGATGAGAAGAGCCCTGACAAGAGCGGTGTTTCAGCCGATGATGTTCGCGTGCATTTGTAGACGTGTTTGAATTGTAGGGGCATAGAATTCTGTCGGGTCAACTAGCTGGTGTCAGGAGAATGTGTTAAAACCGTAGGTCATGCTCAGGCGATGCTTGTGGCCAGTGACCACTTTTGGCCTTTATTTAGGGGGAATTCGCTCCCTCTGCAAAATGGTACCATGGGATCGTGAGCCATCTTGGGGCGTAGTTTTGTCTTTGTGCCCACGAGTCGAGGAAAAGTTTCGTGGTGGTCGAAGTTTCGCAATGATGATAGTATTGTATCTGTTCCGTGGGAGGATGGTTAAAGTTGGCTGGTTTACCTTCGGGAATAGTTCCGCCCGCTTCCATTCCCTCACAACAATATGTCGTGTCAACTCTTTGGATACGGAATAACCTCTGCATCTCGAATGGCATGGTAGGCTCAAGCTGAGTCAGGAAGTTGTGTAAAACCGTAAGTGATGTGCAGGGTCACTATAATGGGTTTCAAAAGGAGAGAAATTAGTGAGTAAAGGTTTTTTGAGAAATAAGCTAGAATGAATGCTGAACACTGTATAATAAAATAGAGACACAAAACTGCCAGGACTTTGCACGTAAATAGTAAGCGAGAGATTTAGACTGAGTAAAGAGATGGGTAGGAGTTGGTTGCTGACGTGTTGTAAATGCTGTATAAACTGTTTTGAAGAAGGGTCACGCTTGTACACATTCTGGGTTTTTAAGAAGTAGATTCATCATCATAGGTAAATGGGATCGTGGGGGGATACGAACTGTAATGGTTTAGGTCCTGGCCAACCATAATAATGGTCATGGCCTGTTTATGGCTCAAGGATGTCAGGGATGTCTTAATAAACAGTATCTAATCGTGATATCAGACTCTTTATCATTATATCCTGATAATGAACGGATATTCGAAACCGAACGATTAGCACATAAATAAAAATAAAAACTATCTCGAGTAAAAACATCCCTTATATTTCCAGCTCTGAACAAAATTCCTTCATTCTGCCATTTAATATAATACTAATTCTTTATAACTTAGTTCGTTTTTTGTTTTTATTGAAGTACTCATGTGGAATTGATTTAAATTTAGTTATTTACATGTAAAGTGGTATGCATCTTTATTTTGTTCTATGTGAACACTTATTAATTTGTTCTTTTTAAAATAATTTAATTCTCTAAAATAGCTTAAATTCAATTTCATTATTTAATTGTTTATTTGAAAGCTTTTAGTTTAAATTTCTGCAATACATTTTATATTTTATTAAATATCACATATTTAAATTAAATGCATGTACACTTAAGCACATGAACATTAAATTCATTTAATAAACAAGTTTTCTCCCAGGATATTATTTTTTTTTACTTTGTTGAGGTACTATCAAATTTTCTAAATTGGGTTTTCATCATGATAACATTTCTTGAATTTCCTTGAGAATGAAAAAAATAAGTTCCTAGTGATTATTCCGTTTAGGTACCACCATGACTTCTGATAAGAAGTCTACGGGCGAAAACCCATGAATCGAAAGTGCAACTTTTGATTGCTTTTTCCATGTTTTTCTTGATTTTCTTAAAAATGGTGGCTCCAACGATTTTTCTTTAAACTTCGTATACCATCTGCACACATAAATATACCAATCACTTTTATTTGAAACAATTTTCCTGGTGAAGTCATTTACGGGGACTTTTGGTGGTGGGATGGGGTTATGTTTTTCTCTAAAGTGCTATCATAGTTGATTATACAATTCTACCATCTAAACAAAATTAATTAGAAATTAAATAGATTGCCAAAATTTCGATTATCAAGAAAATTATTAATCCGGAAGTGCGGTTTTGCTGAACAGTATTTTTGCTATTTTCTCTATAATAACATCGACGAATTTCATTAAATTTTGTGTATTAACTCTATAAAATTTGTCAACCACATATTTTGGAAACTGGAGTAAGAGAAAGTTATGTGAGTGTTTCACACCAGAGAGTTTTAACTTTAATGATAAAAGTAAAAATTCCAATTTTGTCAGTTCCTCCAATGCTTTATCCATAAATACAAAAACCATTTTACTTTGCTCTACCCGCTATTACATGGAAATGTCTGTCCTAGACGGCTCCATAATGAATGGGGGAAGGACTGCTGTTGGTATATTCAGTGGCAGATGTTTAAATCCTTCCTCCCATACAAACAACAACATAGACGCACTCACATAACTAAATTCTCTCGGTTTTACCCTTCACAAACTATCTCTAGCTGAGAGTAGGAGTAGTACTGTGAAGTAATTTACACTGAATGTATGTATTGCAATGTGAATAGTATTAACCGTTTTATATATATGTATATACATATATAAGCCAGATAACAGTGGTATTTGCAGCAATGTGTGTTCAGTTAGGGGAAAAGTCTCATTCAGACCTTATGGTTCTGCAGCTTGTACTTTATTATACATTGGACTTGATAGTTAGGATTGTCTGCACCTGTTTTCTAAATTTTAAAATTTACAATACTACATACTTTAATCATTGGTTAAAAAAAAAAAAAAAATGTTATTCAACAAATTGTGGGTATCGTAAAAGAAAAATTGTTTAATATCTACGTTTATCTGCACTCCGTTTCTAATTCAATGCAGCTGAATCTAAAATAATCATTCATTTCATTGGTGAGGAGGTCCTTTCACTCTTCATTTTCTAAATTCTAGTTCCGTTCCAAATCATGTATTTCCGGTGAAAAGCTATTTCGAAAAAATTTACTACGCTCGCTTACCAGGAGTAAGAGAAAGTAAATAAAAAAAAAAATAATTCTTTTTCACAATCAATTTTTCAGTAGGTGATTGTAATAGGATCCTAAGAGAGGGATTCAAAGCAGAGAGAGAGACAAAAATGAGCATCTCACTCGCTACTTAGGCCAGACTAGACTGGGAGACTCTGTTTATATATAGCTACAAGGAGGCAGTCTTTAGAACAGTTTATACAGCATTTACAACACGTCAGCAACCACCTCCTTACCCATCTCTTTACTCAGTCTAAATCTCTCGCTTACTATTTACTTGCAAAGTCCTGGCAGTTTTGTGTCTCTATTTTATTATACAGTGTTCAGCATTCATTCTAGCTTATTTCTCAAAAAACCTTTACTCACTAATTTCTCTCCTTTTGAAACCAGTTATGTTATAGTGATGTACCGAATTTCAGGCCTCCTGTGAATGATTTGATGTCCGAGTTGAGTAATTATATTTCATCCGAATAATCGTTGTATAATAGTGTAGCTACAATGTAAGTATGAACTTCTTGAATTTAAGGTATACAAAAGGTATACTCGTATAATACTAGCTAATCCGACCACGCTTCGCTGTGGCTCAGTCTAATTTTTAGGCTTAACCATGCGTGATTTTGACAATTTGTTTCGATGCTTTGGAAGACCCTGTCTACTAATTCTTCTTTTGAATCTACAATGCTGCATAAATTAGATGGGAAGGTGATTTTTCCCGTTTCCGGATTTGTAGGAGCAGTGCCGTTACCGAGTTCGAGTAATTGTCTAGAAAATATGGCAGCTGTCGGATCGTTTTGAAGTTGAACTCTCATATTCGTTGTTAAATGATTTTTTTTTTTTTTTACTGTCTCCAAAGAGTTGAATATTTCAAGCAGACATGCAATCCATCAGCTGATGTTTTAGAAATGTTGGATTTTCTGTGAAGTGCATGTTTAAGTCATAGCAGTTTAAGAGCTGAATGCACTTGTTCTACCTTCTTCCATCAACGTAGCAGCAATCCCTGAAGAAGCAAGTGCTAACGCAATATGGCTGTTTGAACGGATTTTAGCTCAGAATTTCCCGTTTCTGTGGGAACTTCGTAATATAGGTACTTATAATTTTAAGAAAGAGGTTCAGAGAGTGAGCCACCATCGCTACGCGTCTGAGTTTGTCTATTTCTGCCGACTTCGCGAAACGCTCGGAGAAGTTTACGTTTCCGTGGGAACTTCAGAGTAAAAAATATATATAAACACTCTTATATAGAAATGCAACGTTGTGTAAAACTTTCAAGTCAATCCATCTACTACATTTCGAATTTTGCGGCCGCAAATATACGGATGCTGAATTTTTATATATATAGATTTTGTTTCATATAAGCGTACATAAAATCACCCACAGACTTATATACTGTGTTCTGGTAGTAATGTCATCTATTCAGTGTCTTATCAGTGTAATGTCATCTATTTGGTTGATTTATATGGACTTTTGACAAGTGACGGAATTTAAACCATCGTTGTAATCCATATCAGAGATGTATTGTACCAACGTGCAAGGGTATATTTATTTAGAAGAGTGGTTTTGTCAACTTTCAGTCACAGTATTAATAAGTTTTTTCGTTCATAACAACTTTTTATAAAAGTTATTTTTTTTAAAAAAAAAACATTATTTTTATCAACAACAAACTAATAACTTTCTCCTCGTTTTTAACTATTAAACCATTGAAAATATGTCCGCAGTGTAGATAATAATTGCAGTTCATGAAGCAAACAGTTATCACTACATACACTTGGTTACACAATTAGGAAATAGACCGATCATAATCTATAATATTTTTGAGTTATTATTTTTAAAGTTAAATGAAATTTTACTTTTTGAACTTGGTTTAATTTTTTATGAATTAAATTTCATATAATGGTACAGCCAAGAGAAGACACTCGAATCAGCCAATGATGCTCTGGATATGGCTATGTACGCCAATAATGACTGGAGATAGTTATCCTATCCGACAGTCAGGCGGCCATTAAAGTACTGAGCTCTTACGTACTCAGTTCTAAAATGGTATGGGATTGCCTAGGCAAACTTAATGAACTAGGCAGGAGCAATAAAGTTACACTGCATGGGTGCCGGGACATGTCGGCGTGGAAGGTAATGAGGCAGCTGACGCCCTGGCAAAGGAAGGCGCTTTATCTCCTCTTATTGGGCCAGAGCCCTTTTGTGGAGTCAGTGACCAAGTATTTCTAGAAGAAATCAAGAGGGAGGAGGTGGCTAAAAGAGCTCGTCTCTGCAACACCATCCCGGGACTGAGGCAGGCCAAGGTCTGTCTGGGTGGTTATAACCAGGAAAGGTCGAAAGCCTACATCAGTCTGAGTAAGAATAGCATCCGTATTCTTACGGGATTCCTTACGGGGCATTGCAGACTCAGGGGGCACCTGAGAAAGCTTGGCCTAGTAGGTGACGGCATATGCAGATTCTGTGGAGAGGCGGAGGAAACTCCGATACACCTCCTCACGGACTGTGATGCCGTCATTCAAAGAAGATTTAGTAGTCTGGGCCGTTACCAGATAGGGGAGGAAGAAATACCCACCCTAGAACCTTCCAGGATCCTGAGATGCCTCAGGAAGTTAAACCTGGAGAGGGTGCTTTAGATGAGCTAGCTCATCTTAGGCACCAGAGGGGGGTACAATAGATCAAGAAAATGGTCGCGGTACAGAACCCTTGGGAAAAAAAAAGAAAAAAAAAAAGTAAAAACGCATTAATTTTATTTGAAACATTTTTTTCATAAAAATTGATATTACAGAGGTTTTAGGGGGCTTCTTGCGGTAGGTACGTTTAAATTTAAACTGATGCTAAATGGTCTTGAGGAGCAGGGAGTCCCCACATTGTTCACTCTGATAATATGTGTTTATGTCTAATCCCCTACCGCCCTTTTTATGGTCAACCAAATTTGTAAACATTGCCATCTTTTTTTTGTAATTAATTTGCATTAATTGTGTGTAAAAGAAAGTCTGTGTGAGTGTTTCACACCAATTAGAGAATGTATTGTAATCGTGTCAAGTTTTCAATGTCGTATTTTCAACGGAAATACACGTTTTGAGGTTCCCTGACTTAAAAAAGAAGAAAGAAATGGTTTTCAGATCTGTGGATTTGTATGTGTATGTGTGTGTAAATAGCATAGCTCAAAAACAAAAACAAAAAATCGCAGAAAGTTTAAACTTATATTCCGTTTAGGTGTCATCTTGGGATCTGACAGTAAGTTATATGTCAAAATTCCTCAACCGGAAGTACCACTTTACTGAATAGTTTATTCACGTTTTTGCGATTTTCTTTAAACTTGGAATATGAATTACATACTTTATCAGAAGCTATAACTTTTATTGTATTATTTGTCCGGGAAAATTCATTTTAGGGCACCTTGGTGGAGCGATGGGGAGGGTAGGTTTTCCTGAATAAATTTATCTAAATAATATTAAATTAGAATTAAATATGTTATTGAAATTCTGAGTTTAAAGAAAATCAGATGACCGGAAGTGCGTCTTTCTCCATAAAAACACCGACAAATTTCATTAAATTTCCAATAGTAACTATAATGAAGTATAGTAACTATACAACTGCAGTTAACTATAAATTTTGTCAGTTACAATTTTATTAACTGCAGTAAGAGGAAATCATATGAGTGTTTCATACCAGATTTTTTTTTTTTTTAATTATTATTTGGTTTTATTTGATTTTAACGCAGTTAATTTTATTTTTGTAATTAATTGATTAATCTTGATTCTTGGTTTATATCAGACTATAATATGTGTACACAACTATCCCTAGGGATGTTTGTCCGGAATCTTCTAAATGGCCGATTTGATTGACTTGGAAATGGTAGTTTGGTATAGGGGACTGTCTGTTTGTGATGAGAGGAAGTGACGTCATCACTACCCCTTCCTTTTTCACATCCCCTAAAGGCCGGAACTTCCTTCATTCCCATCATTCTAGTAAAGTATGTTTTGAGGCTTCCTACTAGCGACAGCCAGCCCCTCTTTTCATTCTCTGTTATTGAGTATTAAAGAATCGATAGTTAAACTATCTGAAATTGCCTTTAGGCTGTCTCTACCAATAATCGCTTGTTATAGTAAGTTCTATAAACCCATCTTTCATTTTCATTCTCATCTCCTTTGCTGTTTTATGTCTTCCGATAAATATTCCTCAATAACAATCTGAACATATGTTTCTTATTTTATCCTTAACTTCTTGTTGATTGAAAATGTTCTTTTGATGTACATGCATATTGCAAATAAATTTATCTCATTCTTTTTTTTTTAATTGAAAATTTATCCTTCTCAGAGCGTTCTGATAAAAATTCTACTTAATTACACAAGTGGCAAAAAGTTAGAGCAGCCATATTATTCTACTCTAACAAGCCCGCCATCTAGCGGCAATATGCAAAAAAAAAAAAAAACAAGATCAAAACAAATCTGATACAGCGCATGTTACGGAGTAGTTTGTGGTGGGAATATTTGATTTGAATTAAAATATTTCTGAGTATCAGAGACATTTTCCGTGATAGCCTGGCTTCATTTTGTGTGGTCATCGACCGGTTTCGGGCGTTCGCCCATCTTCAGGATGCGTATGTCAAACAGTGATAACACAGACTTGCACAGAGCAAATTCATTTCACACATTGAGTCCACTTTAAACTTGAGTAAGTATGTAAACTGAATTTGCTCTGTGCAAGTCTGTGTTATCACACTGTCTGACAAAGACCGGTCGATGACCTCACAAAATGAAGCAGGCTATCACGGAAAACCACCACAACAACTAATTCCTCAGTACTTGCACCATATCATATTTTATTTATATTCATATAAATTAGGAAACAATTTAATAGTGTTGTAGGAAAAATAATTTTAATATTCAACAGGTGAGTAAAGTATTTTTACAATCTCGTACAGTTGCCACACACTAACTAGAGTGCGAAGCATAACTTTACTCAATGTTTGATAAGTAACAAATAATTAAAATATTTTAGTAATATTGAAAAAAAAATCAAAACAAAGGGCATCAAAATAAAGGACTTATACCAACATCTATAAATTTATATGTATATTTAATAAGAAATATTTGCTTTTCAATAAATAAATGAGTATTATTGTTGTAACTTTAATAGTAAATAAATACTATTGTTGAAACCTTAGTAAATAAATGAGTATTATTGTTGTAACCTTAATTAATAAATGAGTGTTATTTTTGTAACTTTTATCAATAAATGAGCATTATTTTTGTAACCTTAATTAATAAATGAGTATTATTGTTGTATCCTTAATAAATAAATGAGCATTATTGTTGTAACCTTAATAAATAAATAAATGAGTATTATTGTTATAACCTTAATAAATATATTATAAAGATTATATTTTCTATAATTTGATTAATTTTTTACTTACTATAAACCGGATGTGGGTTATAAGAGCAGTAAATATTTTTGTAGAAACTCTGATCTTTAAGAAAATTATTCACTTAAATTATCCAATGAGATGATGACAAACCAGATTCTCGTATTTTTAAGTTACATACTTTTACCACCGTTATGTCTCCGGCCAATTCGGCTAATTTGTAAACATGTTAGAAATTTCAATTTATTTGTTTAAATTTTTGGTTATCTTGTAATGTGATTGGGTGCTTTAATTTAATAATAATAATTAAAAAAAAAAAAAAAAAAAACACGATAAAATTGTTGACGTAAAGTTAAGCGGGGTACAGTGATGCGCGCTAGTTGTACTCTCTCGGGGATTCTATGGGCACGGTGTTAGGCGATGACTGGCACAAGTTTTATTGCCTACATTTTTTATTATAGTAGTAAAATATATATATTGTAGTGTTCAACATTTTAAACTTCATTCATTTTCAGGTTTGTTATTTACGTATTGTTAACTTTTTTTTTTTATTCAGTTCTGTCTACTGTTATTTTGGAAAATGTTAGATATATTTTATTCTGGAGGTTTCATTTTATTTTTTCAAAGTGCAAATCACTATTATTTTTTTTCGAATAAAATATATTATGTATTTCAATTATCTGCAACAATAGTTCCAAATAATATTTTTAGTACATTTTTGCTTACATTTATTTTATTATATTGGGGTCGTTATAAAATTTCAAAATACAGATTAAAGCTGAAATACATGTTTTAGGAGCTGAAAAACAATTTTAGCAAATGATCTGTAACACGTATGTGTATGAGTGAATATGTACAAAATATTTTTAAAAAAACAGGATAAATCGCAGGAAACTTCGAAACTTGATATTATATACCGTTTAGTGTTAACCAAAACGTCACATCTGACATTAATAATTTGGTCAAAACCTTTCAACGAGGAATGCGTGCTTTCCTGTTTTTAGTTTTTCGCGTTTTTTTTTTTTTTGGTGGGGATAACGGTTCTCGATAACGATTTTCTTTACTAGAATTGTAATTGCTTGTATATATAAACTTTGAACACTTTTATTTTAAATATTTTTTTGTAAACAAATTATTCGGGGAAACTGAAATGTTAGATTTATTTCTAATTTGCATAGGTAGTGTTTCTTTGATAGCTTTTGGCTTGAAGTTCGGTGGTACAATAATTTCAGCTATTTTGGCCTGACTTAAAAGCCAACGTGTGCTAATGTACAGCTCCCCTTCATCTATATTTGTAAAGGGGAACTAAAGCAAGAATTCCAAGTAGTAACGTCCAAAAGCAGGATTTACAGGCCTAATTTAGCGGCCTAATTGGGAGGGGGAGGGGCAAGAATTGTGAATTTATCTAATAACTCTAGGCAAAATCCTTTCGAATATTCGCTTATGTGAAACAGGAGTCTGTCCCACAAAGTCCAAGATTACAATTAGTTGGTCTCTTCAGCACTGATATATGATTAAGCAATAAATAACTAGAAACATATTGTTCAGATATGTCCGTCTAAGGAATCATGATAAGCTGTATATATTTCTGGCTAAATCTAATAGGGCTGTCAGCCACCGAATAAAATTAGTCATATACGAGGAAGAACGAAAACTCATTAATTAGAAACTCCCCCACCCCTTAACGTTGACTTTTAGCGTAAAAGTGAATTCAAGAAAAACTGGATAAATTTTTAAATCGTAATTTTTGGTTCGTAAATTTTTCTATTTGTTATTATAACCGAACTGGAAAAGAGTTTGGAGATACAGTGATCTGTAATTCTGTTGGAATAGTTGTGTCTTTAAAATGATATTATTATTATTATTCAAGGAAGGGGGGGCAAAACCCTCCGCTATCCAAAGTCTCCCTGGGCCCATATAGCTACCCCTAAAGAATAACAACTACTGGGCCTGGAACAAAAGTTCAGACCCAGGTTTTGCCCATCTAAGTTTCACCACAGACCGAACAAATCGGACCACAACCTTAAAAGGACATAGCTTAAGATCCCCTACCGATATCCTCTCCGGCCGAAGGTCCTAAACCTAATCTCCTCACAGCCCAAACAATCCGTCATTAGATGCATGGGTGTTTCCTCCTCCGTCTCACGAACTCTACAATACGGGTCAGGCATAAGTCCCATTATATAGAGATGTCTCCTTAAGCCACAATGCCCAGTGAGGAAGCCAACCAGATGCCTGAGAGAGTTCCGTGAAAGACATTGGATTCCGCTACTCAAAACTCCGTCCGGACCCCCAATGAGCATCTTAGACTGCCGACAACCCACTGCACTCATCCATAAGGATGAGTGCTGTGAGGTCATCACGTCTGGAAGCCTGACAAACAGTGCCAGAAGACACACCAACAGACCAAAATGTTAACATTCTACCCCACGATAGCTAAAAGTTTAGAGACGGAAACCACAAAACTGAGGCTGACTATTCTGGTACTGGATTCGATTCCCATCTTTCCTTGGAATTTATTTTACGTATTAATAGAGTAACTAATCGCACAGTATGTTCCGCCTCCGTCCGTGACGTCTAAACGGAATGTTAACCCCATCTGAAAGAATAGGCATCACTCTACTTCACTAACTTCAACTCCTAATTATTATTCAATTAACTAGCGTAAGACTAGTTTAGAAATGATTTATTTGCAAGAATTATTATTATTTCATACTTCTGTTTATTAAACAAAAGTACGATGTTTTTCAACATTGAAATATTACTAAATATGTTTGCTGTGAGATTATGTGCAAAAATAATTTATTTGACGAGACTAAAGTGTCATTTACACGCTCTTGAGTTCATGTTTGCTGAGGATTATAAAAGGATTTTATTCCCAATTAATCTTTATTCTTCTTCTTCTTGCTAAGCGCTACAGTCCATTACTGGGGCGCTGGCCTTCTCAATTCACCGCCACCAGTCTTCTCTGTTTTGTGCGGCAGCCTACCCAGTTTCTTATCCTCATTTATCTCATCGCCATCGTTTAAAACGACTATCTCTTCTTACACTCAGCAATTTTTTTTTTCGTTGATCTTTCTGGACACTTCATCAGTTGTCATTCCTGAGGTCGTATTTCAGTGGATTTTGTGTAAGATTAAGGACAATTAGATGTTTTGTAAAAACACAAGCGTAAGAATTTGAAAATATCAAATAATTTATTTATTTTTCTTTATTTATTAACATATTTAATCATGACACCAATATTGTAATTTCAATTCGAGTACCCTGAAGAAGACAATAAATTTGCGAAACGTTGGGGAAAACTTGAAAAAAGAGTTTTTTTTGTTGTTTTTTTTTACCGAACCTACACATCCAATTTACAATACAGTGGAAAAACTTTTAACACAAAACTCAGGGGACTGAAATAGTTTTTCGTGTTAAAAGAATTTCGTGTTAAACGATAAAATAGCGGTTTATTTTCAACCCCATTTCTCTGCCATTTTACATGTAAAAAAAATCTGGTGTGAAACCTCCCACAACTTTTTCTTACTCCAGTTCACAAAATTATAATTGACAAATTTTCTAGTTTGTGTACCAAATTTAACGTAATTCGTCGAAAATTGAAAAACTGTTCAGTAAAAGCGCACTTCCGGTTTGCTAATTTTCTTGAATCTCGGAATTTAGGCCATCAATTTATTTCTTATTCATTCTGATTGGATGATAGAATTGTGTATAATCAACTATGAGAGAGAGCACTTTAAAGAAAAACCATAACCCCACCCCTCCACCAAAAGTGTGCCCTTAAATGAATTTTCGCAGAGAAATGTTTTAAATAAAAGTTGTAGATCTTTGTATGTTTAGTTTATATATGAAGTTTCAAGAAAATCGTTTTAGACATTTTTGAGAAAATCGCGAATAAGTGAAAAAAAATCATTTAGTAAAATATTAAAACAAACACACTTCCGGTTATCCGATTTTTCAATCTCGGAATTTCAACAACATATTTAATTCTAATTAACATTATTTAGATGATGGAATTGTCTAATAAACTGAAATAGCACTTTAGATGAAAACCTAACCCCACTCCCACCCCCAGAAGTGCTCTTAAATGAATTTTCCCAGAGAAATGTTTCAAATAAAAGTTATAGTTGTTAGTATGTATAGTTGATATACTAAGTTTGAAGAAAATCGTTGGAGCCGTTTTTGAGAAAATCGCAAAAACGTAAAAAAAACAAACTAGTAAACTGGTACTTCCGGTTGAGGAATTTTGACAGATGGACCTACTGTCGGATCCCATGGTGATAACTAAACGGAATATCTAGTTCGAACTTTTTTACGATTTTTCGTTTTTGAGCTGTGCTGTTCACATACACACACACACACAAACCATTTTATAAAAACCACTTTTTTGGACTCAGGGGACCTCAAAATGGATATTTCCGGTGAAAATTCGATATCGAAAATTTGACACGATTACAATACTTTTTCTTACTAGGTGTAAGAGAAAGTAAAAATAAGTTTATGTATAAAAATGATAAAAAAGAAAAAAAAAAACACAAAACTCAGTATGATTTCTTGTTAACCGATTTTTCATGTTAAGCGTTTTCGTGTTAAACGTTTTTCACTGTATGTTATTTGCTTTGTTTTTGGTGCTCTACTGATGTATAATGAATGAATACTTGCTGTACTACCTCCTCCTGCATTGGTAGTTACTTGTTCCCTACTTTAATGTTGTGGTTAATGAGAACATTTTTAAATATAATTTGATTAACAACGTCAAGAGAAAATCGTATGAGTGTTTTTCGCCTGATTTTTTTCTTTTAAACTACAGTACCTAACAATGACATCTATAAATCTGTTAATTAAAAACAGAAATAATTACCATTTTACTAATCAGCAAGTAATGACTTTAATTTAATAGATTCACTTTTTTAAAACTTTTTAATTTGTAAGTGATTTAAAAGTTGAGATTATGCTCCCTGATTCTAAAAGATTAATTATCTTAAATAGAATCTTTTAATCTTAAAAGTCGTTTAAAACACTTGGCACCAGTTTTTACGCCATTCTAATTTCCACACCACCATCCGTGATCATCAGTGGGTGCCACACCTTCAAGGATTTGTATTTAGTCGTTAAATTTTACCCTTTGGTACTTTAATACTTTTGTAAAACTGGTTTATTGTATGTGTGTGTGCGCGCGCGTTGTATAGCAGTAGAATCAATATTTTGCAGGCAGTACTACTTGAGGTTATTCTTTATATGTATTGGAGTCGATGTGCGCGGAAAATGAAAGAATGGATCCGAGGAACGTTGGGTTTATATTGCTGGAAAACTTGTTTCCCCATAATAAATGCTTGATTCGTGATCGCCCACCAATTTTGGGCATTTTTATCTGAAAAATATTTTTGGAACGTACTTTTATTTATGTAGATAGGATGCTGGCCTGATCTTTTATTTCCAGGTGAAGATCTCCTTAAGTATTATATAAATATTGCCGGCATTTTCTTTAGAATCTACTTTTATTTCACGCCAAGCCTTGGCCTCCCTTTTTCAGGGTTATTTCTACATGGTGCTTGACCATAGGATCTCCGGATATTCCCGCACCTTTCTTGTTTTTCCTTCACTGGACCCTCGACCGTTCATCGAAGTTCTACTACTTCTTCTTCTTCCACCTACTTTCTTATTCCTTTTTCTTAACTTCTCTTAATTATTCATTATTCAGGATATGCTCGAACCATTTTTTTAAATTACTGCAGGCACTGAATTATTATTGTCTTTCATACTTTTTCTTGGTCATTTCTGCACTAGTTTTTCAATCAATCACCATTTCCATCTCTGAGACCATTTAACGTGGATCATGGATTCATGACTACATTTCGATCCACCTTCAAAAACTACACTTTGGTAGAAACCTCCTTTTTATTTCTTATGGATAGTCTTAGATTCTGAATTGGCCAGGTACTGCCTATTCGATGGTCACCATATTTTGGTATATCACAGCTTGACCTTTTAGTGAGAATCACCTGACCTATATTAACCTTTCACGTTCTTGGTAACGCTTTCTGGGGATTGAAGTTTTATTTCTGTAAGAAACCTTTTTATTCGGTATTATATAGTTTTTGGGATGGTTGCACTGCATTCAAGATCGACTTTGGATCTGATCTTTTTTTATGGCTTATTAGTTGTTACTCACGTCTGAAGCCTAGAAGATTAGATGTTTTCAGGATGAGTTTACAAACGCTAGTCTTAGCATTACATAGGAATTCCTAGATTTGGCAATCTTATTCAAACTGTATTGGAAATGGCCGCTAGGGATTGGGATTTGAAATGCATTCAACTGTGTGTGCAGTGTATCAACTGTATTTGCCCTGTGCAAGTCTATGTTATTACACTGTTCAACAAAAACATCCTTATGATGGGCGAACGCCCAAAACCAGTCGATGACCACAAAATCAAGCAGGCTATCATGGAAAATTTCTCTGAAACTCTGGAAATATTTAGGTGCCTGCTAGCCATTTCCACCAAAAATAGGCTTTTCTGTGTTTCGAAGATGGTGGCCACTTTTATTTAATTAGGAGTAGTGTTGTTTATAATGAGAAAACTAGTAGAAGAATGTGAAAAATCTGATGTGATTCACTCACACAACTTTCTCTTACTCTAGTTTTCAAAATTATGATTAATAACTTTTATATTTACTATAAAAAAAAAAAAATAATTAAATTCGTTGGTGCTTTTAAGGAGAAAGTCGCAAAAATTAAAAAAATACTTCCTAGCAAAAACACACTTCCGCTCATGCGATTTTTTCAAACTCGCAATTTCAACAACATATTTAATTCTAATTAATAATTATTTAGATGATAGAATTGTGTAATAAACTGAAATAGCACTTTCGAGGTAACCCCCCCCTACTTCTCCCAAAAGTTTAAATGATTTTTTTTTCAAATAAAAGTCATGTATTTTAATTTATAGGTGTAGTCGTTGATGTACCAAGTTTCAAGAAAATCGTTGGAGCTATTTTTGAGAAATTCGCAAAAAAAAAAAAAAAAAAAAAAAAAAAAAAAAAAAAAACTAGTAAAGTGGTACTTCCGGTTGAGGAATTTTGACAGATAACTTTACTGTCGGATTCCATGGTGATACCTAAATAGAATATAAAGTTTGAATTTTTTACGGTTTTTCGTTTTTGAGCTATGTTGTTCACATACATACATACACACACACTTTTTTGGACTCAGGGGACTTCTAAACGGATATTTCCGGTGAAAACTCGATATTACAATACAATTTTTTTATTTTTAGGATAAAAAAAAAAAAAAGATATCTAAGTTGAAGTTTTCAAATAACTCAACCTGGTGGTGGTTATTTAGGGTTGGAAAAAGTGGAAGAGAAATATAGGTACCGGGGACTTTTAAAAGGAAAACTATAAAAACTTTTCCATCATTAATTGAGAATCTAAGACTATCCATAAGAAGTAAAAAGGAGGTTTCTTCCAAAGTGTAATTTTTGAAGGTAGATCGAAATGTAGTCATGAATCCATGATCCTTGTTAAATGGTCTCAGAGATATGAATGGTGATTGATTGGAAAACTAGTGCAGAAATGACCAAGAAAAAGTATGAAAGACAATAATAATTCAGTGCCTGCAGTAATTGAAAAAATGTTTCGAGCATATCCTGAATAATGAACAATATCAGAAGGATTAAGAGAAGTTAAGAAAAAGGAATAAGAAAGTAGGTGGAATAAGAAGAAGAAGTAGTAGAACTTCGATGAACGGTCCAGGGTCCAGGGAAGGAAAAACAACAAGAAAGGCGCGGGAATATCGAAGATTCCTATGTGAAGCACCATGTAGAAATAACCCTGAAAAAGGGAGGCCCCAAGGCTTGGCGTGAAATAAAAGGTAGATTCTAAAAGAAAATGCCGGCAATATTTATATAATATTTAAGTGTTGATATTCCAGTTTAATCCATTATATCAATTAAGTTTTACTAATTAAGTTTATAAAACATTAAGGATTAAATATCGAAAGCTAATATTGCCACATATGGCTAATGTATAATGTTTGCTGTTTATACACATTTGTGTGTTAATGAGTTTGTTTAGTTTTGATAAGATTTAAGATAGTTTGGAAAGTTTAGAGAGAAATTGCGAGAGAGGGAGAGAATGAGAATTCTCTTTACTTGTTTACTGACTGTTGTATCATATTTACTAGAAGACAGTATTAGAGCTAGCAACACATAAATAATACGGTGTAGTACATGCTCAGAGAACTAGTTGTACTCTTGTGTGTTAGGAAGTTGAGTTGTTAAGCCATTTTACTTCACTTGTAAAGCTACCTTCACTTGTTGTTGGTCAGGAATCCTAGAATTGAGTTTATACTGGCTTGGTTGGCTAGGTTATTCAAGGTGTCTTCTTGTAAAGTGGAAGGGATGAATTATTGAATGACCTCACTATCATTCACTTCTCCTACTATTTATACTTTCTCTCTCTCTCTCTCTCTCTCTCTTGCCGTTTTATGTGTAGCCTTAAGTTTTGTATTGTTGCAATACAACTTGTACCCTACATTATGCTTTGTTTACTTTTAAATAACTATTTATATATTCCTTAGGAGATTATTTCGCTATGAACTGTGTATGTATATAATCCAATTATAAAAGGAGATGAAAATTATTGATTACAGACAACACTGATCAATAAAAGGATTTTTTTACTTAAAACTCACTTTATTACTTTCTCTTACTCCTCCTAGTAAGAGGAAATATTGTAATCGTGTCAAATTTTCGTTCTCTGTAGGCATGTGAACAGTATAGTAGCTCAAAAACAGAAAAAAATCTAGAGTGAAACACTCACACAACTTTCTCATACTCCAGTTCTCAAAATTGTAATTGACAAATTTTATAATATGTGTACCCCATTTTAATTAAATTCGACGAAAACTGAAAAAACTATCCAGTAAAAGCGCACTTCCGGTTTACTAATTTTCTTGAAACTCGGAATTTTGGGCATCTATTTATTTCTAATTAATTTTGTTTGGATGATAGAATTGTATAATCTACTATGACAGCACTTAGAGAAAAACATAACCCCACCCCCTCATCCAAAAGGGCCCCTAAACAAATTTTCCCAGAGAAATGTTTTAAATAAATGTTATAGATCTTTGTATATTCAGTTTATAAACGAAGTTTCAAGAAAATCGTCGGAGCAATTTTTGAGAAAATCGCGAAAAAGTGAAAAAAATCATTTAGTAAAGTGGTAATGTAAACGCACTTCCGGTTATCCGATTTTTTGAAACTCGGAATTTCAATATCATATTCAATTATAATTATTATTATTATTTAGATGATAGAACTGTTTAATAAACTGAAATAGCACTTTAGATCAAAACTTTACCCCACCCCTCCCGCATAACTGCCCTTAAATGAATTGTCCCAGAAAAATATTTCGATAAATATTACGATATGCTCTTTGTATGTGTAGTTAATCTACCAAGTTTGAAGAAAATCGTTGGAGCCATTTCTGAGAAAAACCCAAAAAAGTAAAAAAAAAAAACTAGTAGTAAAGTGGTACTTCCGGTTGAAGAATTTTGACAGATGACCCACTGTCAGATGCCATGGTGATACCTAAACGGAATATCAACTTTCAACTTTCTACGGTTTTTCGTTTTTCAGCTAGGCAGTTCACATATACACACACACACACACACACACACACACACATAGAGACCATTTGCTAAAAACCACTTTTTTGGACTCAGGGGACCTCGAAACGGATATTTCCGGTGAAAACTCGATATCGAGAATTTGACACGATTACAGTACTTCCTCTTACTAGGAGTAAGAGAAAGTAAAACAGAAATTGCAATTTTCTCAAAAATGGCTCCCAACGATTTTCTTTAAGCTTGGCTAATATCAACTATACCATAGGTTTCCAAAGTCTACGGACCCCTAGGGGTTTCTTGTGACCGCTGAGGGGGGGTCTGTGCCAAATTAAAATTAATTTGGGGGTGCGTACCCACCAATATAAAGCAAAATAATTGTGACCTATTTTCATTATTATGAAAATTAAAATAAATAGCAATATATAGATTGGTAGCGATTTTTATGTCCTGAATAAAATTTAAATATAATTAGGTAAATAAAATAGAAGTAATCACAAGCATCGCACGCTCTGGGAGTCCGGCCGACCGTCCCCACCTGGTCTGTGCAGGTTTAAACAGGAAATGGAATAACAACTTGTCTAAAATATGGCACTAAAAAGAGTAGTGCATCTATTCAATAAGCATCCATGTTAGTACTGGAGCAATTGATTGAATTATCCACAAATGAGGAGCTGAAACCAATGTTTGAACAAGGATATCACGGAATTCTCGTTACAAAAATACTACATTAAATAATCAAAATGTTTTATTTATATTTTATTTTTACGTCACCACATACTATTTAAAACATCAAAGTTAAATATGTAATTTTTCTATTACGCATATGTGTAGAGTTATTTCAGTTGGGGGTTCATGGTCAGGTTTTTGCTATAAGAAAGTGGGTTCTTGGAAATCACTGAACTACACAGACAAAAGATCGACAATTTTTATTTGAAACATTTCTCCGGGAAAATGCACCTATCGGCACTTTGTGGGGGTGGGTTGGGTAGGTTGTTCACTAAAGTGCTATTTCATTTTACTACACAATTCTATTATCATCTAAATAATATTAATTAGAATCAAATATTTGTTGTGGTGGTTGTTTCCGCAGAGCTGGAAAGCATCAGAGACATTTTCCGTGGTAGCCTGCTTCATTTTGTGGTCATCGACCGGTTTCGGGCGTTCGCCCATCTTCAGGATGCGTTTTTCAGACAGTGTGACAACACAGACTTACACAGAGACTTAGTTTTTCACACTAACTCGAGGAACACACTTCTAGTAAGAGGAAATATTGTAATCGTGTCCAATTTTCGATATCGAGTTTTCACCGAAATATCCGTTTTGATGTCCCCTGAGTCCAAAAAGTGTTTTTAGCAAATGGTCTGTGTGTGTGTGTGTGTGTGTGTGTGTGTGTAAGTATGTGAACAGCATAGCTCAAAATCAAAAACTCGTAGAAAGTTCAAACTTGATATTCCGTTTAGTTATCACCATGGGATCCGACAGTGGGTCATCTGTCAAAATTCCTCAACCGGAAGTACCACTTTACTACTAGTTGTTTTTTTTTACTTTTTTCCGTTTTTCTCAGAAATGGCTCCAACGATTTTCTTCAAACTTGGTAGATTAACTAGACATACAAAGAGCTCAAACTTTTATTTGAAACATTTCTCTGGGAAAATTCATTTAAGGGCACTTCTGGGAGAGGGGTGGGGTTATGTTTTTTTTACTGAAGTGCTATCATAGTTGATTATACAATTCTATCATCCAAACAAAATTAATTAGAAATAAATAGATGGCCAAAATTCCGAGTTTCAAGAAAATTAGTAAACCGGAAGTGGGCTTTTACTGGATCGGTTTTTCAGTTTTACACGAATTTCATTAAATTTGGTACACAAACTATAAAATTAGTCAATTATAATTTTGAAAACTTCAGTAAGAGAAAGTTTTGTGTGTGTGTGTGTGTGTGTGTGTGTGTGTGTGTTTCACATCTGTTATTTTTTAATTTTTTTAATTTATTTTTACATGTTCAGCCAATCCTGTTTTAACAGGTTTGATCATGTTTCAACACGTTTCCCATGTTCTAACACACTTGGCCAAACCCCTCTTTGTCTAAGTTAAAACTAATCATATTTAAGATATCCATATACTTTACGATTTAACGGTTATATAACAGGTAATAAAAAAAATGCGTTTTTTTTTTTTTTTTTTTTTTTTTTTTTTTTACGGTTAACACAATGTCTCGTAAATGTGTAAATAGTCCGAACAGCTTTTGTTACGTATATGGTGAATTAACTATCCACCAGCATCAGAGAAACAGTACAGCTATAACTAGAAAAAGCGTATGAGTCCTATTTCAGCTTTAAAATTAAAAAAAAAAAAAAATGAATACAATTCTTAGACACCTAATAAATAAATGCACAACACGTTGTGCTATTACTTTGAGATACTGGTTAAGTGGTTAAAAAACAGAAAAAAAAGGATCCACTGTGCCATTTACAATGCCCATTCCACGGCGGAAGCAAACAAAACATATAACTGACTGTTACTATGTTGGTGTACCAAAAGTTTCGGGTATTCTGACGAAAAAAAGAAGAAGAAAATTTCTATTCGATATTCGGATTTTGACGAAATTGTTAAAAACGGTGGCCCACTATCATTTGTTATTAAAAAAAAGTTTTTAAAAAACAAACTATTATTCCTCTTCAATATTAAATTCTGTTAAATAAATTTTCACTTTCTCTTACACCTAGTAAGAGGAAGTATTGTAATCGTGTCAAATTTTCACCGGAAATATCCGTTTTGAGGTCCCCTGAGTTCAAAAAAGTGGTTTTTAGCAAATGGTCTGTGTGTATATGTGAACAGCATAGCTCAAAAACGGAACACCGTAGAAAGTTAAAACCTGTTATTACGTTTACGTATCACCATGGGATCTGACAGTGCGTTATCTGTCAAAATTCCTCACCCGGAAGTACCACTTTACTAGTTTTTTTTTTTTTTTTTTTTTTTTTTTTTTTTTTTTTTTTTTTTTTTACGTTTTTGCGATTTTCTCAAAAATAGCTCCGACGATTTTCATTAAACTTGGTATATCAACTACACATACACAACTACAAACAGCTACAACTTTTATTTGAAACATTTCTCCGGGAAAATTCATTTAAGGGCACTGCTGGGGGGGAGGGGTAGGGTTAGGTCTTCATCTTAACTTCTATTTCAGTTTATTACACAATTCTGTCATCCAAATAATGTTAATTTTAGAATTAAATATGTTGTTGAAATTCTCAGTTTGAAAAAAATCGGATAACCGGAAGTGTGTTTTGTTTTAACACTTAACTAAATGATTTTTTCACTTTTTCTGCGATTTTCTTGAAACTTCGTATATAAACTAAACATACAAAGATCTACAACTTTTATTTCAAACATTTCTCTGCAAAAATTCATTTAACGGCACTTTTGACGGAGGGATGGGGTTTATGTTTTTTTCTAAAGTGCTCTCATAGTTGATTATACAATTTTATCATCCAAACCAAATTAATTAGCAATAAATAGATTGTTAAGATTCTGTTTCAAGAAAATTAGTAAACCGGAAGTGCGCTTTTACTGAACAGTTTTTTTTCAGTTTTCGACGAATTTCATTAAATTTGGTAACAAACTATAAAATTTGTCAATTATAATTTTTGGAAACTGGAGTAAGAGAAAGTTTTGTGAGTGTTTCACACCAGATTTTTTTCCGTAATTTTAGCGTGTTTGGGAATAAAGAAATAGTCAGATAGTAAAATTATTAAATTTTCTTGATTGATCAGCAAAATGCCTGTAATTTGTTCAAAGCAAAACAAACTTTCAAATGTAAATAAGTTTTTATAAAATTTAAAACTTAATCAATTGCAGAATTTGAAATTAGAATGAAATACTAACTTCACTATATGGTCAATGTCAACACTCAGGAAAATGTTGTTGTGGAATCCATACATTATGATGCCCTTGAATTTCTAATGGAGAGAGTAGTTTGAAGGGAAATTACTCCATAGGGGACATTATGGTCAGTGGACTGCAGGTCTCGCACAAAATTATGGTACCACACTTCACTCTCCTAATGTGTATTCCAAACTTGGATCGATATTAGCAAAAGATAAACTGAAACCCACACATCATAGAACATCCTAGTTGATATTAGTTATTCGTATTAAATTTCCATATTGAGTTTTATTGCTACTTTCCTCGTTAACGTAATTTAAAAAAATTAGAATTTTATGACTAATTTAGGTTATCTGTTAGAAATTAAATATAGTCTTTAATATTTAAAGTTAGTTATGCTTGAATTAAGTTGTATCAAAAGTTTCAAGTCCATAAAAACAGTATTATTATAAAATCAATATAAAACTTGAATCTTTTCAGTTTTGAGGCGTAAACTAATCGCATGCTTCATAATTTTTAAAGTATTATCTTTTGAGAAAGAAAATATGCAACATTGGAATCGGCATGGTGAGGCAAAACGTTTACTCCCCTCCAACTTTGCTGGTTTTTAACTGGGGCAAACGTGAACGACCAATGATGTTCTAGAATAACTTTATTTCAAGTTAAATAAAAAATAAAAAAATACTTTACTTCAAAAGACTTCATAAACTTAATCCAGCTGTTCAATGTAAAGTTCAGTATCAACAATTCTGGCGTCTGGAATAAGTTTAATAAAAACGCAAAATACCTTCAAAGTTCCAACAAAAGCGCAAAGCTTCAGTGTTATCCTGAACTGGCCTAGCTAACTTTGTAGGCTACATGGCCGGCCGGCTTTGTGGTTACCCATTGCTTAAGCTTGTTTGAATTTTTCCGAAATATTCACTTCTGTTCGCTAGTAATTATTCTTTACAAAAACTGGTATATCTTATTGGATTTTAGAGCAAATTTTTGTACTAATCCACACACTGACAATTCATAAGAATCTAACTGATCTTGTTCTTTTAATTTCTAGTATCCAACTTCCTGTGTTGAAGCCTTTACTTCAGTAAACAATTGTAGAATGGTCGCATACTAATTCTGCTTTATACATTAGAGTAATTCCAAATCATCGACCAACTGAAGTTATGCCCACCTGATCTTGGCGCATCTTGAAGACTGGTATTATCACTTTTGTTGCAACGTTTAAACAAAAACGCTGCCGTATTTTGGTGTAACACCCCTTCTCCTTGTACTGCACAAATTTCTTCGCCTGCTTTGACATTTTGCGCTGAGACTGCGCATTCGATAATATTTTAAGTAAATTATGATATTTAGCTTGAAAGAAACATTTATGCCCTTGAATAAATCTATAAACAATTCTTGCGATATACACGGGATATTTCTTCATATATAATCTATTAGGTAATAATTCCATTCTGATTAAGACATTCTCTTCATTCCTTTTTTGATGACACTACATTTTTTTACTTCCTCTTACTAATAATTAATAAGAGGAAGTATTGCGTGCGATCGTGCCAGATTTTTGAAGTTTTCATCGGAAATACAAGTTTTGAGGTCCCCTGAGTACGAAAAAAATGTTTTTTTTAGAAAATGGTCGTATGTATGTATGTGTTTCTGGTATTTCGTTTAGGTTCTATTAATATTAAAAGTATCAGACACGATGATTTCTGGCAAAATCCATCAATCGGAAATGTCACTTTACTGAATGTTGTTTTTCTTTTTCAGTTTTTTGTTATTTTCTCGAAAACACCTCCAACGATTTTCTTTAAACTTTATATATCAATATACACATACAAAGTGCTACAACTTTTAATTGATACATTTCTCCGGGTATTATTCATTTAAGGGCACTATTTGGAGGAGGATTGGGATTTATGGTTTTCTCTAAAACGATATTTCAGTTATTACATAATCGCTATCATCTAAACAATAATATTAATTAGAATTAAACATGTTGTTGAGTTTGAAGAAAATCGGATGACCGGAAGTGGGCTTTTACTGAAAGTAGTTTTCAATTTTCTACTATTTTCTCTAAAACGGCTTCAATGGTTTTCTTTAAAATTTGTATATAATACCATCTTATACAAAGAAGATATAAGTTTTATTTGCGACATTTCCACCGGGAAAATTCATTTAAGGGGACTTTTGGAAGGTTATGTTTTTGTCTAATGTGCTATTTTTAATTCAACAATGTGCTATACAATTTTGTCAACTAAATAATATTAATTAGAATTATATAAGTTGCCAAAATTTCTCCAGTTTGAAGAAAATCGGTTGACCGGAAGCTACTTGATCGAATACATTTCCATAAAAATGCCAACGGAAAGAAAATAATAGTTTTGAAAAATAGTTTAGAATATTTTATAGTTTGAAAAATAGAATTTTGTTAATATTTTAAATGTATCTTAGTGCAGTGAAAAGAGCCGGGTACTATAATTTAAGGTCATTGCTATAAAGAGAAAAAGGCAACAAGAATCCGTTAAATTAATACAATGCTATAAAGAGATAAAGGCACAAGAATCCGTTAAATTAATACAATGCCACTTGGCCAACTGTTTTGTAAGAGAAGGCATTCTTTCGGATGGTCTGTTTTATACACCGAACCAGAACACATCAGGACTGTGCCAGTTATAAGTTAAAACATAAGAGTTTAGCATTTTATCTAGATAAATAATTGATTTATACATAATCTCTGTGATATTATAAAGCTATTTAAATTCACTCAGAGAATATATATTATTTCAAAAATAGTGGTGATTTCTTGATTATTTTTAAATACTTCACTCTCTTAAACATACATACAAACCCTTTTACAAAACCGCTCAAGCCACTACAAACTATAACAACACAACATCACACCAATAACATTACTGTGTGAAGAAAACTACTGCCATTTCGCAATAAGAGAAATTCGTGTGAGTGTTTCACACCAGATTTTTTTTTGAATTAATTTCACTTGTCTCTGGGCACCATAAAATTTTAATAGTGGGGTTGACGCTATTATAATTATAGCCACTTGAAGACAGATTGGCTTTCTAATCTGATTAGTTGTCCTCCACTCTCTTGCACATACTGTACTAGTATTAATTAGTAAGGGGTTAGGACCAGATACTATATGCTAAGTACAATCCCTAAATTTACTATACCTTCTTCTAGGTCCCCCTTTTGTTACCATTTAACCAATAAAACTGATCTTAATTTTAAAGAAATGGATGATAACAAAGTATCATTATTTCATCAATTAGTTTTTGGTTCTTTTATAAATATATGTGGCTTTTAACCTTTTCCAGTTTTAGTAAGGAACTTCCTGACTAAACCTTATTAAATATAAACACAACAAACTTTTAAAAAGTTTTTTTAAAACTAAGAGAAAAGAAAGAAAAAGAAACTGTAAACAAAGGCTGTTGTAAGATAAGGTGTGTGGAAAAAGAAGATTTTTAAGAAACAAAGAATTAAACAAAACAAAAAAAAAACCTAACGAATAAAAGTGAGAGAATAAAAGAATGCTAAAGTTAATCTAGCAGTTCACAAGGTGCTTGTATAAAATATGTAGGAGAGTGGTGTATTTTATTTAACGCATTCCTTGCTTGGGAAATCTTAGTTGGTGCCATTCCTCCTCTTTAGGGGATTACTGTAACCAGCTAGTGTTCAAATTGGGACATTTTGTTTAATAAAACTGGATTGTATTTAGAAAATGTTTGTTAAATCTAACAATGCAAAGATAAATAGTTTTTACAAAACTGTAATTTTTAGTTTATTTATTTGCTGCTTGGGAAGGTTACTTTGCAACTTACCTTTCGAATTTAATTTTCAACGGGATAGAAAGGATAGATCTTTTGAGCTTGCTGATTGGAAAACTTTTCTTTTTTTAAATTTCGTTTAGCCACTAAAAATAACAGAAATGTCCAAATAGAAGAAAATATTACTTTTTACGACGTGGGTGTGTGGGACCATCCCACCTTGGAGGGTGCAATCAGCTTCTGGCTCTCAAGATTAGGGATTTCCCTTTCCTTGACCTCTCCCTACCTGTTGTTCCCTTCCCCTTGCAGGGTTGCTTGCAAGTATTCCTGGTTATTGTAACTCTGTCCTCAAGGCAATGGACAGAAATCAATAGATGACATGAGTCCATTGGGCGTGTATTCGGGTGTACCAGTCCCCCCATGCAAGCGCTGGGTCGTTTTACAAGACAAGGATGTCGCCACCGCACGGAGAGGCTGTATTGCAAGGTTTACCCAGGCACTCCCCCGCCGCTTGACCCATTCAAGAGGCCCACAATGTGGTAACACTCCACTCCTAGAAGCTAGGAAAGGCAACCCACCCTAGCACATCCAGGTAGGGTAGTAAGAGCACAACTAGCAAGTGCACTTCTAGCTACGGGCTGGCACCGGGGTTTAATTTATATCTCGGGTCCCCTCCTGAGTATGGAATACTGAACTACAGGCGCTAAGTTTCAAGCCCAATTGCTTGCAATTGAGATTGGACTCATAGTAGTCGTGGTTTGAAAAACAACTCCAATGACTTTGATTATGAGTTGAGCGGGAGGGGACCCGAGATATAAATTAAACCCCGGTGCCAGCCCGTAGCTAGAAGTGCACTTGCTAGATGTGCTCTGTCTACCCTACCTGGATGTGCTAGGGTGGGGTGCCTTTCCTATCTTCTAGGAATGGAGTGTTACCACATTGTGGGCCCCTTGAATGGGCCAAGCATGGGAGTGGCTGGGTAGGTATCTCAGCCATGGGCTGGCCTTGCACTACATCCTCTCCGTGGTGGCGACATCCTTCTCTTGTAAAACGACTCTGCGCATGCATGGGGGGACTGGTACACCCGAATAGGGTAGGTACGATCCTTAAAGACCCCCTGAGTACCGTAATGGGAGAAAAAGGTTAGATGGGAACTTTTCTTTTTTTGTAGGGAATTTGAATCTGTGCTTGTACGAGTGTATTTTCTTGCTTCTGTTTTGCACAGTGCCTTGAAAAGATTCTATGCGCTATTAAGTCTAGGAAAACGCGACCCCCCTTGGGTTTATTGTGACATTCTCAAGTTATAGTACTTTCTCCAATCTTGTCTGTTAAGTTAGACTTAAGCATCTGGAGAGCTTGAAGGCATCAGTTTCTCCTCCCCAAAGAAGAGAAATCTGATTTACCACACAAACCTGTCTAGTTGTAGAGAGGTGAGTTTTAACCCTTTTCCTTTTCTTCTTTAAAGTATCAGTATTATAATGGGTATAAGAAGGAGAGAATTGGGTTTAAGAGATTAATAAACTGGAAATAATGCTGAACACTGTATAATGAGAAAGTTACACAAACTACCAGGACTTTACATGTATATAGAAATTAGGTAGCGAGAGATTTAGAATGAATGAAGAGAAAGGTTGGTTGCTGACAATAGGTTTTAGAAGGAGAGAAAATTAATGAGAAAGGGTTTTTGGGAAATAAGCTAGAGTAAATGCTGAACATTGTATAATAAAAGTGAGACACAAAACTAACAGGACTTAACACTAATAATAGAAATTTGGTTACGAGACATTTAGACTGAGTGAAGAGAAGGGTAGTGCTTGGTTGCTGATTCGTTGTTAACTGTTGTAAGACTGTTATATAAACTGTTCTCCTATAGAGCTAGCTCAGCTGTATGTATCACCCCTCTAGTCTGGCCTAAGTAGTGAATGAGATTGTCAATTTTGTGTTTCTCTCTCTGCTTTGGATCCCTCTCTTAGGATCTTAATTACATCGCCAACCTAGAGTGGGAGACTGTATATATACAGCTGAGCTAAGACAGAAGATCAGTCTTACAAAAGTTAACAACGAGTCAGAAACCAACTACTACCTTTCTTTTCACTCATTCTAAATCTCTTGCTACCTAATTTCTACATACGTTTAAGTTGTAGTGGAAGGACGAAATCGAAAAATAATAGTTTAGAGTTTTAGAATATTTTATAGTATCCAAAATTGTATTTTTGTTAATATTTTATAATTATCTTAGTTCTGTGAATTTAACTTCAAAAAGAGTGTATTTTAGTGTCAGGTACTGTAAATTGGAATCATACTAAATAGAAAAACAAAGGCAAAAATCCCGTTAGGGTAAATCTTTTGTACAAGAAAATTCCCCTGCGAGAGAGAGAGCCATTCCAAAGAAGGGAGTCTGCCATTAGCTTTCAAAGAGTAAAGAGTACATAGTCTGAACTCAGCCTTCAAACTAGAGTCAGACTTCAGCCTTCAAACAAGACAGTCGTATTTCTGCTTCCAAAGCCAGAACTCTTCAGAAAGCCAGAACACTTCAGGAATCGCTCAGTGCCAATGATAGATATTTGCCTTTATTCTAGATATACTTCTGATTTATAATTGTGATATTGTAGTGTGCTTAAATTTGTTTAGAAAATAATATATTAATTTTAAAACCAGTGGAACTCTCTTGATTATTTCTTAATACTTCATTCTCTTTTAAACTTGCATACTTACAAGCCCTTTATTATACAATACCGCTCTTGCTACTACAAATACACATCATCACGGCATAACATTACAAAGTTCTGACAGTTTGTATTACTTTCTCATTATAGTGTTCAGCATTACTTCCAGTTTATTTATATCATAAACCCAATTCTCTCCTTCTCATACCCATTTTTTTTTTTTTTTAAATAAATTTTATGTTTCTCTCGTTCTTTGGATTCCGCTCTACGGATCCTATTACAATATCTTCGTATCACTGTGAATCAGTCAGGCCTAGATATCGTACAGAAGAGTCGTCTACCTAAGTTAGTCGCCGTTATACTTGCCATTAGCCGGTTTGCTCTGTATAGATAGGTTTCGTCTCGCACATACTGAATTATAATTTTTTTTTTTCCTGTTCCTCCTTTACTGAATCAACTCCAGGTAATCACAGGTTATACTGAATAAACCACCAAGTAGTTTTTATAATCTTTCTATTCTTCCATAACAATATGAAATGTTTCATGTGTCCTAATAGCGTGCATAATTTGGTATTAAGAATGTTTAGCGATATTTTCTTCCATTGTAAGAGTGATCTTGAAGATGCTTTTCTGAATTTGCTGTTGGACCTCTCCTTAGGTCTTCGTTCATTTAATATATTGCTAGGCATAATATTTATTGCCGACACTTCCTTTGCTTTATACCATTTTCTAGTATGAATAGTGTTGATGTTTCGCGATTTATTCCTTGATAATAATGCCTGATAAACTTAAATATAAAATAAAGGATATTTTGTTTTTTATTTCGTTTATATTTATATCCATTTTTTTATTCTTTCAGTGCTGTCATTTTTTTTTTTTGCAGTTAGACTCTCTCTCTCTGATTGCCAAAGGCGGCACTAATGGAAGCTTGGGTCACTGTTTCACTGCCAATTTTTGTTTACTTTATAGCACTGATCTTTACGAAGACAAGAGTAGGAAAATATAGAAATGCTGTTCAGCAATATATTTCGTTTAGCCATCAAAAAAATTTCATAGAACATAACTTTTTTTCACATTTTTAGCAATGTATTGAAATTTATCACTTTAGAGAGTAGAGATATAGAGATATAAATAAAATCGTCCTGGGAAAAAATGAAAATAAGACACTAAAATTAAAATTACTATTTTTATTTACATAAATTATTTAAATACATAATTATTAAATACATATATTGTGTATTTAATTGTAATAAGGAAATAGCTAATTATTTTTATTTGATTTCTTTCAGGTATGTCGCTATTTTTCTTACGTTAATTATTTCTGGAGTATGGTAAGTTTTTTTTTTGTATCTTTTTACATTCTCTTAACTATTGTTAGAGGAATTTTTGTGCCAGATTTTTTTTTCGAAATTGAGGTTTTTAGTGTTTTTAGGAAATAGTAAAGTAGGAAATGTGTATAATATGGGTCTCCAGAAAGGGAGGGGGGAAAAATTAGCAAATGATCTGAAAGTATGGTTGTTTCCTTCTATTCTTCCTTTCCTTCCTAGTGCCTTTTAGCGTGTAAGATCCTTATACCCAAACGAGTCACCTTTCCTATCTCTCGCAAGCGTTTTCATTTTTCACCCGCGATGGGATTCTTTCCTTTGCCGTAATTTTTCAATATTTTCTAACCAGTAATATCCTAGGCATGCCTTTGGGTGTCTTTACGTCTCTTCTTTAGCTTTTTCTTTCCAAAACAATATTGTTGCAGATCTGATAATAGGTGGTGCTTGCCTTTTTTCCTTTTAATTCTGTCCGATATCTCCTGAACTATACGATCATTTCTGCTTATAATGATTCCAAAATAGAATTTTTCTACTGGTTTCATCTCTTCCCTGTTACGAATAATATAGCACTTCGTGCTCCCTGCTTCGTTGGAGGATCTTGCTCTTGCTCTTGTTCATTCCCTTCCTTTGCAGTTCGGCTTACTATTCAACTGCCTGCTACAGATTAACCACTGTATCACCACTGTTATTATTATTATTATTATTATTATTATTATTATTATTATTATTATTATTATTATTATTATTATGATTATTATTATTATTATTATTATTATTATTATTAGTATTATTTTATTATTATTATTATTATTATTATTATTATTATTATTATTTGTCTGTGGGGAGGGACCAAACCGTACGCTATCCAAAGCCTCACTGGGCCCATATAGCTACCCAAGAAAAACAACAAAAACTGGGTCTAGAACAAAAATGCAGACCCGGATCTAATCCATCTAAGATTCACGCAGTCCGAATAAATCGGACAATAACCTTAAGCGGAAATAGCCTAAGCTCTTCCACAGACATCCTACTCCGACCAAAGGTCCTGAACCTAATTTCCTCACAACCCAGGCAATCAGACATAAGATGGATGGGTGTTTCCTCCTCTGTCTCACAGACTCTACAAAATGGATCCGGCATGAGCCCCATTATGTAGAGTTGTCTCCTTAAACCACAATATCCAGTAAGAGATCCAACCAGATGCCTGAGAGAGTTCCATGAAAAACACAGCAACGCCTCACTAATGGCCTTGTCCGGACCCCCCGATGAACATTTTGGACTGCCGAAAACCAACTGAGCTCATCCATAAGGATGAATGCTGTGAAGCGGTCCATGTCTGGAAGCCTGACAGACATGTGCCAGAATACACGCCAACAGCAGGTTCGGGACCAGTGAAAGGAAGAGAGGCGCATAATTTGGCAAACCTATCCACACCTCCTCATTCCCAAAAATTCCCATGTGTCCTGGCGCCCAGACTAGAAGAACATCCTTCAGAGAAGTAAGCTCTTCCAGTCTTTTAGAACATTTTAACACCAACCTGGAAATGAAGACACATGAACTCAGCGCCTTCAGCGCAGCTTGACTGTCTGAGCAGATACAAACACCTTTTAAGTTAGTGTTACGTACCCTCTCATCCAAGACACAACAAAGAATAGAATAAACCTCAGTCTGGAAGACTGTGGTCCATTCACCAAGAGATACTGCCAAATGATTTCCGGTCTCAAAATAGACCGCTGCTCCAGATCTACCATCCATTCTGGAACCGTCTGTGTAACACTGGAAGTAATTATCAGGTATCATACCAGACGGACCCAATCTTGACCAATTTTCCCTAGAGGGTAACCTGACACTATAAGAATGCTCGAAAACAAAAGTCTTCAACATTCTATCAGAAGGAAAACCTGGTATCGCCACTGTGCTCGGGGGTTTGCATAATTTGTCCTCATCTTACTCTTAGTACTAGAAAATGATTCTCGAATTTACAATAATCGTTTTTTGTTTTTCATTAATGGCTGTTAATAGCGCTGGATTATTCACTCACCTCATTCGCTTTCATTCATAACTATAAGTTCTCCAATAAATACTTTTATCCTAATAAATATACTCATACCACAGAACAAACATGCATGTACTATTTGGTCGGGATAGAGTATGTACTCAATATTGCTCTACCCCCCTAAATCTTAAGCCTAAAGTCTAAAATATTTTATGTACATCTATTTACAAGTATAAAACTATTTACATATAAATTCAAATTTATGATTTCTACTAATTTTTTTTTTCATAAACTTTAATATCTTTTAAAAATTTTATTATCTTTCAGAGCTTCTGACAAGGTATTGGGGAATCTTGTTCAATTTTCTACTCCGTTGATATAATGGGCCGTCAGTTTATAATATACTGCACGGATATTGGAACATTACAAGTATTACAAAATGGTATTTGTTCCTTGCTTATCAGATAACTATGTGATACCCAAGTATAGCCGATTCTCAAACGAGCGACAATTATCTCCTCAATCCGAACGGTTCTAGATGCTGATTTCCAGACAATGCACTGAGTCTTTCATAGTTCCTAGTTTATTGTTTGATACTGCTAACCAATTTCCCTCTGCCAATTTTGGTAAATATGTCTTTTTACTATGCGCAATATGTCAGCAGTCATGCTCCTTTTCATTGTTAATGCCATGCTGGCGCTGCTTCTTTTGCCACAGAGTCGGCGGCAATTTTTCCTTGAATCCCAGAATGACCGGGTACCCAAATAAATGAAACGTTTGTCCCTTCAAAAAATGATTCTTAAATTCAATTTTCCGATCACAATTATTTCAGTGTTTTTGGGGGGGGGGCAGTTTTTTAATATCTCATCCATGAATACAACAAATATGCGTGGACCAAGGCTATCTTCTTCTTTAAATCCCCTGCCCATTTGAAAAGGGGTTTGCCACTATTCCATTAATTATTTTACCCACTTTGGAATTTGACAAATGTATAGGTGAATTTAACTGCTTCTAAAAGATCTTTCGGGACATTTTTTGCAGCCAATGCTTTCCAAATTTTATGTCTTGTTGCGGAATCGAATGTAGCCTATAAATCTAGAATGTCCAGCTCTGAAAGTTATTTGCACTTCCCCAAGTTTATCCCCCCACTATTGCACGGATTTTTTCATAATTTCCGACGCGTGTACAATTTATACGTAACTGGCTAATGGCAGATTGGCCTGTAATTGTTGCATTCGCTTCTCGATTAATTTCTTACTTTTTATGTATAAAGGTGCGATTTACATTGTTTTACTCCACTCTAAAAGTATTCCTTTATCTCATTATATACCATTCGCGGTAAAACATGTGGGGCTTTTAGTAATCCTGGGCATTCAAATTTTCTAAGTACAGGCACTACTGTTATATCTTTCTGCGGCTTTACCAGCCTCTCGTTCTTCTATCGCTGCCTATATTCTTCTTGCAAAAAGCTCAAACCATAATAAACTAAATCCGCTGATCGGAATTGCAACTTATAGATTTTTATCTTATTTTCCCAATTTTCTCGTAAATTTCTCTTACGCCTAGTAAGGGGAAGTATTGTAATCGTGTCAAATTTTCGATATCGAGTTTTCACCGGAAATATCCGTTTTGTGGTCCCTTGAGTCCCAAAAAGTGGTTTTTAGCAAACAGTGTGTGTGAGAGTGTGTGTGTGTGTGTGTTGTGTGTGTGTGTGTGTGTGTGTGTATGTATGTGAACAGGATAGCTCAAAAACCAAAAACCGTAGAATGATGAAACTTGATATTCTGTTTACGTATCACCACGGCATCTGACAGTACGTTATCTGTCAAAATTCAACCGGAAGTACCACTTTACTAGTTTTTTTTATTTTATTTTTTTGCGTTTTTCTTAAAAAATGGTTCCGACTATTTTCTTCAAACTTGCTATTATAAACTACACATACAAAGAGCTACAACTTTTATTTGAAACATTTCTCTGGGAAATTCATTTAAAATTCATTTAATGTGGCAGTTATAGGGGAGTTGTGGGGTTAGGTTTTCATCTAAAGTGCTATTTCATGTTATTAGACAATTCTGTCATCTAAATAGTGTTAATTAGAATTAAATATGTTGTTGAAAAAAAAAAACGGATAATCGGGAGTGCGTTTAACTTTACCACTTTACTAACTGATTTTTTTCACTTTTTCGCGATATTTTTTCAAAAATGGCTCCGTTGATTTTCTTGATACTTCTTAAATAAACTAAACATACAAAGATCTACAACTTTTATTTGAAACATTTCTCTAGGAAAATTCATTTAAGGCCACTTTTAGGGGAGGATTGGGGTTATGTTTTTCTCTAAATTGCTATCATAGTTGATTATACATTTCTATCATCCAAACAAAATTAATTAGCAATAAATAGATGGTCAAAATTCTGAGTTTCAAGAAAATTAGTAAACCGGAAGTGCGCTTTTACTAAACAGTTTTCGACGAATTTCATTAAATTTGGTACACAAACTATAAAATTTGTCAATTATAATTTTTGAGAACTGGCGTAAGATAAAGTTGTGTGAGTGTTTCACACCAGATTTTTTTTTTTTTGTTTTTTTTTGTTAAGTTAGCTTTTATAGAAATAGTAACTTTTATTTGAAACATTTGTCGAGATAATTAATTATAGAAGGATTCTATGAGTGTCGAAGTGGAACATCGAATGCTTACACTGGTTTTATTTATTTATTTTTACCTCTACATATAAACAAATACAAAAGGCACGTCTATTCCATAATATAACCACTTAGTGAATACATAATAAAATGTAAACAAAATACCACAATGAATGAGACTGTGATATAAATTATATAAATACTGCTCATAAAACTATTGTATACATAACTGACCATGGAAATAATAATAATAATGTTATTAAAAACAGTATAATTTATTAAACAACTAACATGGTCAGTTTAGTTTCAAATCTTCTGTGCATCGGTTTTCATAATAAGCATTTTTTCATATTATATAAGTAGTTATTTATTGAAAATGTATTATAGCTTTTTTTGAATATTTTTGTAGGTAAGCATATATTCTTACTTTATAAGAGGGCATTTTTCTCGAGGGACCATATTTTTTGTATTTTTTTATTTATTTTCAAATTAGTCTGTAAAGTGAAGGCAGAGTCATAATATGATAATATATGACCTTTCCAAGAGAGCTGACTGTAACAGGTGTGAGAATATAAGTATATTAAAGGTGGGAGAACCAAACATTTTATTGAAGTGGTTATTAGAGGAAAAATTAGCCTCTCCCCACCACAAAGCCAAGCGAAAATGAATTTTCCCGAGAAAATGTTTCAAATAAAAGTGATAAGCATAAAAGAATGTTAGATAATATACGAAGATTGAAGAAAATCGTCGAAGTCGTATAAAAACTACTCAGTAAAGTCGCACTTCCGGTTGGTAAAAATTGTTTTCGAAACCTTCGTGTCAGTTGCGATTGTAGTAACTGGACGGAATACCACGTTTGAGATTCTTGCGATATCTCCAAAACATGGTACTTTCTGGTAAAAATTCAGTTTCGAAACTTTGTCACGATCGCAATACTTAGTAAAACACACGGTACTAGATCAGTTAAAAATATGATTTCTTTATGTGCTGCCCTAAGGATTTCTGAATAATAGACACTGCTCTCGTCGGTTTTTGAAATTGACCCCCCCCCCACCGATTCCCTGCTCTAAAGTACACTGTACCCAGACAATATATCTTAATTTCGCACTCATTTTAGAGAATTAAATCTACAATATCTTGATTAGGTTTTTCCATTGGAACCTGCTAACACACAGTAAGGGAAATTAGCGTGGGTGTTTCCATACAAAATTCGAACCTTTTTTTTTTTCCTACTACAAAATGATCCCTAATATATTATTCTTGTACGATTATATCCAATCCTGTCCCGCGCATTCCTCTTTATACCGTCTCATCCTTTACGTCTTCAATCATTCGCTTTTTCGATCGCACGCGTTTCTACTTCTTGACTTGAACAAATTGTATATCTAGTATCTTCTTATACCATCTTTATCTTCATTATTTTCAAATGAGCCTAAATACAACAGCCACCTTTTATTAATAATCTGGAGGAGGATAGTTCTCTTTTCTCTATGTGCCGGCAAATGTGGCCTAGAAATACCGCAGTTCTGACACCAGAAATCCATTTCAGAGACTAAATTATCTTGCTCCTTTTCTTTGTGCTTCAACTTTTGCGCCATAGAGTGTGATTCTTAGCAGGAAGGGATAGAATATTCTTTTCTCTTCCATAGCAAGAAGTTCAGCACGTTTATTAATTATCTACCTGCCCAGAAACTCATTCCTCTTTATGTTAATTTCAACAAATACTACCTCTCCTATCCAAACGCCTAGGTACTAAATTCCTAACCATAGGTGAGGGTCTAATTTCCCTAAATTCAAAACTTGCAGGAAGAATTAAATGCCATATAATCGCATTTTGCTTATACTTCCTAACACCAGGAAGAAAAATGGTCCAAAAGTTGCCGAAGCTGTACTCCAAAGATCGGAAATAATGAGAACCTGATCATCAACAAATTATTACAGGATTAAAAAGTACTTATATCCGTTTAGATTCTGAAATGTTGTTGGTGTGATGTGTGTTGTTGTGTGTTTGTATGGCCTTGGCAATGTATATGTTTAAGATAGAGATAGAAGTATTAGAAATAGAGAATAAGAACCACTTTTAAATAAATAATTTACATGGTAATTATTAATTGTAAATCTTGAATTAAATTATAAATGCACAGAATCAAATAATCAGTAGCTAGATTGATTGAAACTCAAAAGTTAGCACTTAAACTAGTATTAACACTCTGTGAATAATACTGGTAGAATAACCAATACTGACTCTTCTGCTTGAGTGCAGAATTTAGACTCTCTCTTCAAAGAATGCTTTCTCTTGATAGTTCAAATTTTCTCCTGTAAGAAAGGGCAAAAAGACAAAGCTGATTAAGTTCTATCACCTCTTCTGTAACGGTGTCTTCCACCTAGGTCTTACCCTTTCTGCCAACCAACTTGCATTTTTCTTCAAATTATATTTATAGATATAATTTCTGGCATCCATCACAATTCTAATTCCAAATGTGTGCTTCCATTCTTTTCAGATCTACGTTCCCCATATACTCGGATGTTGAACAAATTAGGGAGAGAGACAGAAACCAAGTCTTGAACTTTTTTTAATCGCGAATCTATTTAATAATTTCAATCTTTATACTTGCACAAGCACCGAGATTGCTTTAATTAGCTTTAATTAGTCCTATCGTTTACCTAAGCGTAATTATAATTAATTCGATCGTTATAATATTACTACCTCTCTTTCATTGATATCTTGATTAACTTAATAAATATTTTACTGATGTTGAAATTTAACTTTGGACTTAAATAAATTTATAGTTATGTCAGTGTGATTGGTTTATGTATAGGAGTTTAATTCATAGGCCTGTGTGTGTGTGTGTGTGTGTGTGTGTGTGTGTGTGTGTGTGTCCTACATTCCGAGTTGATGAGGTATCTGTATAATATACATGGGCGTCAGGCCGGCCTGCGCTACTATAGAGTCTCAGTTGCCCTTGACACTACACAACACATTCAACCAACTAGACCTTTAGATCTCATATGGTGTCGTACCATACGACCTTGCCCTCTTTGTTTTACAGACCCCTCCTCCCTAACATCATCTTCGTAAACTATTCTGGATATTTTAACCCTCCACATATTTTAATAAGTGTAAGTCACAAAATGATGTTATTTATTTTTTATATAAACAATGCAATAAGTGTTGTTTTGTATATCATATTGTATTGTATTTGTAGTTAGTTTTATTTATTTATTTTTTTCTGATTTGCTCCAACTTTCAACCTTTAGTTATTTTTTATATGTTTTTTTTTTACGACTATTAAGTACACTAATTAAATATTTAAAATGAATTAGAATTGGATGCATTCATCTAAATTTCTTCTACTTGATGTTTTGATTTGATACGCGTACTATTCATTCTCTTTGCAGGCAGCAAATATTACTTTAATTTTTAGCAATTTTAAGGGGTTTATGTTAGTTAGATCGGTCAAAGGTGATGGAAACTGAACTACTGGTCAACTGTCTCAGCTAATTATCAACTACGCAATGGACATTTTCAAGAATAAAACAATAATGTCTGTAACAAGAGAACACTGTCCAGATGCCGGCAGTGCACTCAGAAGGTCCCGGGCCTGTTTGCCTGTGGCGCCACACAGCCCATGAGGCCAAGGCTTGCCAGGTATGTGGTAAGCACGCCGCAGTTCCCTCGCCATTTAGTTCCGGCGTTCCCATTTTTTCTCACGATACTGGGTCAACACCGACTTTGCCCTTATGGGAATCGAACCCTGGAATTCTCACACCAAAGGCGAGTGTACTAGCCATTAGATTAACGCGTGGATTAATAATGTTTAATCAGAGTTAATTCAAAGGAATTTATGGATCTTATCCATAATTGTCAATGGCATCTCTTTATTATCTTCGAAGGTTTCCACAGAGGTTTCTTAAGCTGTGAGGCTGGATCGCAGTATGCTTTTATATTTAGACTGATTTTAACAGTCAAATGAGGCGAACGCTTGATTTGTCCCGATAAAAAACTATCACGGTATACAACATTTGACATGTATGCTCTCACTTCAATAATTTACTTTCTTATATCTACAATCCTCTATTGTGTATCCTCTATAACGCATCAAATAAATCCCTGCAGTAGTGACTGATATATAATGGAAATTGTGGGATTAATCAGAGTGGTAGACGCACTCAATTACTGGCTAATTGCCAAAGCAACATCCACTTACACGAAACGCCCGCCAATATGATGTCAATCACGGTGTCTTGTTTTCAACTATATTAGATTTGTTTTTTTGTTTTTGTTTTTTTCATATCCTAAATTATTGAAACAGTTAGTTGAATATCATTCCACATTGTAACATTATAATTTTTGTTTGGAGATTCATATCAATTTAAACACATATATGTTAATTTCAGCCTATAGGAAACGTTGGTCCAAAAAAATAAATAATTTCGTAAACATATTAATGATTTCGAATTTAATGGTAAAAAAAAAAAAAGTACCTAATTCTAGCCTAACCAATTTATGTTAATCTCTATAGATTTCGATCCCCGTTTTAAATTATTTTAACCTTAGGGTCTTATCAGATAATTGCAAAATAGTATTCTTAACATCTCCTTTGCTTTAAATCTAACCAAATCGAACTAAATCTAACATTATCATTCATGTTAATTTGTTTAGCTAATAAACTTTTCCAAGACTGTGTTGCGTGTCTGTGTTTTTTTTTTATATTTTGGAAGGTGCACAACATCAATGGTCCTTTGCACATGAACTATATTTAATAGACACTTTACCTTATAATAATAACCCACTATATTATTGAAACAAATGAACTCTAATAAAAAAGAAACTAACAAAATGGTATCTTAACCTTTTTATTTCAATTTAACGCTACTTTAATCTTTTATTTTTGCTAAATCATTAGCACAGTCATAAATATATTATTTTCTCAATTCTGATTGTGTAATATTTACATTATTTATCATAGTAAGTATATTCATCCTTATAAATACATTCATCCTTATAAAAAACATGCATCCTTATAAGTACATTCATCCTTTTTTTTTTTTTTTTTTTTTTTTTGTTATACTGAGTACACACATAATACATACACATATAAACTTACAATAATTAATTTAATTTTAATTTATTTATTTGCCATCGGAGAGAACCCCCATACAAATAGAGTTGGTTCTGAACAATTTATTATAATATAATGTATACAACATCAAATAATAAAATAATAATACAAACAAACCATTAGAGATTACATTAGGCGAAAAAAAAGAATTTATGTTCGTAACTTCAAAGTACAATAGGTAATAAATAAATAAATAAAGATAAATTGAAACTTAACCAAAATAATAGAAAATAAAATAAACATCTTGCCTCCTAGTCTTAACTTAATAGTTAAATAATTTAAACCAAGTTCTACTTTTAGATTTAATCCAGATTTATTTTAATGTACCGTAAATTTCTATAACTTATATTCTTATTATAACTTATAACTCCTTAGAAATATCTCTTTGGCTTAATTATATAAACTAATTTTTATAAGTAATTTTAATTTGATATTTACTAGATAGTCTTAATTGGGAGAAAATTTTGATTATGGTAAATGTTAAATTGGTGTTGCAGTAATAATAAGCGCTGTAGCTCAAGATCATCGGCTTTTAAATATTCTGACTATTTTTTTAAACCTATAGAAATACATTCATCCTTATAAAAAAAAAAAATGCATCCTTAGAAATACATTCATCCTTATGAACATATTCATCCTTATAAATACATTCACCCTTAGAAATACATTCATCCTTATAAATACATTTGTCCATTAAAATACAATTAGGCTACACATATACGTCTATTTACAAGAGAGTGGAGTACTCTATATTCCTCACACTCTATGAAGATCCTAAACCTAACCATATTCACACACGTGCGGGGGCTGAATAAAATATCTCAGAAAGCTTAAACTTGGTATTTAGATACTACCACCGAATCTGACGCCAAGTTTTCAAGCAAAATCCATCAGCCGAATGTTCGAATTTGCTAAAGTTTTTTTTTTTTTTTTTTTTCTTTCAGTTTTTCGTGATTTTTTTCGAAAACGACACCAAAGATTTTCTTTCAACTTTGTATACTATCTGTGCAGGTACACTTACCCTTATTATATTTCAAACAATTTCCCAGAAAAATTGATTGCAAGTTTCTAAGGGAGGTTAGCGTTAAGTTTCCCTCTAAAGTACCACTTCAGTAGAATATGTGGTACTACCACCTATGTAATATTAATATACTGTAACGTTTTTCCCTCTAAACTATCTACTGCAACTAGTTTTAAGTGGGTTCGTATAGATAAAATACTCTAAACTTCAATAAAGAAAACACCAATTTATTGTTATACACAATAAATTACAAAATACAACACTTAATAATAATTACTTCACAGTTTAAACCACAAAAGTTCACTTTGTTCACTTTCTACGTAATAGAAAGGTTCACTTTGTTCATACCTAAACGTAATATCAAGTTTCAACTTTCTATGGTTTTTCGTTTTTGAGCTATGCTGTTCACACACACACAACACACAGACCATTTGCTAAAAACCACTTTTTTGGACTCAGAGGACCTCGAAACGGATATTTCCGGTGAAAACTCGATATCGAAAATTTGACACGATTACAATACTTTCTCTTACTAAGGAGTGAGAGAAAGTAAAAATTTGCCATCAGTTTGGGTGTTTTATTTGTTCTTACATTTTCTTTTCTGTAATCCTCCAAGGGGTGGGGGGGATGGGCGCCCTAAGGCACCAGATATATATATATTTACATATACAGTCTATCCTCAATAATATATTTTTTTTTTATTTATTTATTCTGGGATCCCCAAAACATGTTTTCTGATGAAGACTTAATTCCGATTTTTTTTTTTGCGATTTAACCCCCAGTTATATTATTGATTAATAAAGTAATCGCATGCTAGGACGCAAAAATTCGAAAAGAACTGATTTCTTTATTGAATTTTTACAGTTTCACTTTTTTAAGGAAAATTTGTGAATTATGATTTTATATTATATTACAATAATTATTCAGATTAGATTTGATAATTATTTGATCCTAGATAATGGAAATGAAATATTAACTACCCCCACTATTATATTAAACAGAACCAATCTGAAATTATAGAGTTCTGAATTGGATTTAATTAATTACTTTATAAATTTATTACTTGTTAATTTTGAAGTTTAAATTGACCATATGAGGGCGAAATAGTTTGGATAATTTGAATGAGAGCCCTTTTATTTATTTAAAGTCCATCTCTGTAATAAAATACAAAAATATCCTTTTATCTTCCAGATATAGTTATTTTCAGATATTTGAGTTGGAATTTATAGAACTGGGCATCTCTGTGTACTGCTAACTCTGGGCATGCTGTGTCCCTGGGTTAATGTCAAAGGTCACAAGGTTATTTGTTGAAATATTGAACTTTACTTCTATGCGTGCATACTGAACATAAGAGTTCAAACCAATTTGTCAGCTATATTTTTCTCTTATTCTGTCTTTAACAATAATAGTGTCGTAAATATACTATATTAAAGAAATTTGTTAGGATATTGTATTTTTTTTTTCTCCCTCTGATTTAATATTGTTGATTAAAAGATACTGTTACGATCGATCATGTGTCATATTTGAAAATTGGGGTTTTGTATTTTTGAATACACTGAAGAAAATATTTTCAGCATTAAGTTTTGCTTCTCTGTACACCATAACTTAAAATGAAAAATCGTAGGATGGTTAGAGTTCAAAATTTTTTGATCTTATCAGTGGATCTAGCCGAAGATTTTTTTGTCAAAAATTCAGTCAGCGGATATACAGCATTATTAAATAGTTTATTTTTCATTTCTATGCGATTCTCTTGTTTTAGGGAGATTCTGAGAAATTTGCAGCGTTAGAACTTTCCTCTAAACGTAATCTGTGTCCAGTATCACTCGTATTGTTCTCCGTTATAGTTTAATCCCTGAAGAAGTGGCTAATCCACTTCCTCCTACGGGAAATCTCTCTCTTCTAGTTGTGTTTTACAGGAACTCCAATCCTGTTACATTTAAGATCGACCAAACACTATGGGGCATGCCAAGTCTCGGTCAGTTCTTCCATTTGGTTGTTATTGTGAACCATTCACATAGTATTCTTTTACTCTAATTAATACAATTTACTCAAGACATTTTCTTTAAAATTTCTAAAAATACAATTTTTAGTTGGACAGGCCATAAACATGATGTTGGGCAACTTACTTGAATACTATAGCGGCCTTATGTGGGGCGCTCTATATAATATCCCATAAATTCAACTTAAAAAAAAATAAAATATATATTTCAGTTAAAAGTAAAATATTTCTATCTATGCAGCAATGTTGCCCAGGAGCCTGATTCAAACTTCTATCAAGGATTGGATAGAAGACCAGCGCTGCAATGGTGGGAAAGAATATCAAGGCAGAGGCAGGCTAAATTCTTTTATTAAATGACACTTTACCTAAATTTAGGGGGTCATACCAGAAGGAATATGAGGCTAATAGTGGGTCTATTAACAGGGCATTGTAGGATGAATAGTCACATGCACCAACTAACTACTACTTGCAGATAACGCGTTATGTTGATTTTGCAAGGTCGGGAGGAAACCCCGGTACACATCCTCTGTGAGTGTGCCGGTCTGATCAGGACAAGGTTTTTTCAATTGAGGGCGATGCAATTCCGAAGCCGCGAGCTTCATGATGGAGCCACTTTCAGCTTTGCTAGGCCTGATTTAGTAGAGGGCAAAGCTGAAGGATGTGCTATAATCCTAGGAGATCCACTACAGACCTCTTAATGGAGGTCGCAGTGGAATGAGGCTCGCCCTCCCTGTCTGTCAGTATAATCTACCCTTCCCTGTGCTTCATTAATATTTTTAATACAAGTAAAATTCCAATTTGCGAATATTACCTTGGTAATTTAGAATAATATTATATATTATTAATATTAGAATATCATATAAAATTAAGGCCAGCTAGGTAAATACGCCACGGTCTTTCAGGCGCTTTCAGGTAGTTGTGGCGCTACAACTTTGCGCTAAGGAGATTATAAGGCAAGGATGAGAGTGTAGGAGAGTTGGCCATATATATCCGATAGTTAGGCAGCCTTGAAGGCACTTTCATCGCACTAAATAGTCTCAAGACTCGTAGGGGACTGCCTGTCGGCCCTAACCGAGGTGAATGCTCGGAATAAGCTGACTCTCCGGCCTGCGTGCCGGGACATGTGGAGTTCACTGGCAACGAAGGGGCGGACGCCCTGGCGAGGGAGGGCTCCTTTATAGGCCCCGCGAGCCCTTGTCTGGGTTGCCCAGGAGCCTGATTCAAGCTTCTATCAAGGATAGAAGACCAACGTCTGCAGTGGTGGGAAAAAACACTAAGGCAGAGGCAGGCTAAATTCTTTATTAAAAGACGTTTACCTAAATTTACCGGGGACCTGCTGAGTCATAGCAGAAGTGCTGTAAGGCTTATAGTGGGTTCATTAACAGGGCATTGTAAGATGAATAGTCACATGCACCAACTACTTCTTGCAGAGAACGCGTTATACCGATTCTGCAAGGTCGAGAAAGAAACTCCGGTACACATCCTCTGTGAGTATGCCGGTCTGATCAGGACAAGGTTTCTTCAATTGGGGGCTGTGCAATCCCGAAGCTAAGAGCATCAAGACGGACCGACTTTTCAGCTTTGCTTGACCTAATTAAGAGGGCGAACCTGAAGGATGTGTGATGATTTTAGGGGATCCACAATAGACCTCTTAATGTAGTTCGCAGTGGAATGAGGCTTACCCTCCCTCCCTTCTGTCAATCTAATGTAATCTATGAAATAATCAATCCAAATTTAAAGAAAACATCAAAAATCTCAAAGACCTAGTCTGTTAATCTGCACTTTCGATTAACCGCGTTTTTCAAATCTGGAATTCTATCAATGTTTCTAATGTGTATTGATATTGTGATGGATGCAAGAAACTTGAAATAATACTAATTTTTAAATAAATCTAAATTATCAAAATATGTAACGTACTCTTGCAAAAGGGCTAGCCAGGTATACAAGTCCAGTTACTGGTACGGTACAAGAACAATTATGGCATTGTATTACCCCCTTCTCCTCAAAGGGGAGGAATTGAAGAAACAAAGAGAAGAGATATTTTAAGACAGACAAGTGCTACAAATCAAGGTGAAAGCATCAGACCAGTATCCTATACCAGTATCAAGTTATAAGTTAAAACATAAGAGTTTGGAATTTAATCTAGATTAATTAATTGATTTACACTTAATCGCTGTGATATTATAAAGCTATTTAAATTCAGTTAGAAAATATATTTATTTTATAATCAGTGGTGCTTTCTTGATTATATTCTTATATTCTATCTCAAACAAACACAAGCCCTTTTCGCTAAAACGCTCACGCCACAAGCTACCTACACACATCACACCAAAGCATTACAATATTATGTAGATGCTTGGATTATGTAGACAATTTTATGTAGACAATTGGATTATGTAGATGATAAAACCATATATTATACTGAAGTTATGTACACTTTAATGGTTAAGAGTTACTAATCAATTTTCCCGTTAAAATGTTTCAAATAAAAGTGCCATGTATTAATTAATGTGTGTAGATAGTATGCAAAGTTTAATGAAAAATAGTTGGAGCCGTTTTCGAGGAAAATCACGAAACTGAAAAGAAAAAATATTCAGTAAAGCGCACTTCCGGTTGATGGATGCGATGCGCTTCGTAATTCTTTATTTATTTTTACTTTCTCTTACTCCCAGTAAGAGGGGAAGTATTGTAATCGTGCCAAATTTTCTATATCAAGTTTTCACCGGAAATATCCGTTTTGACGTACCCTGAGGCCAAAAAAGTGGTTTTTAGAAAATAGTCTGTGTGTGTGTGTGTGTATGTGTATGTGAACAGCATAGCTCAAAAACGAAAAATCGTAGAAAGTTCCAACTTGATATTCCGTTTAGGTATCACTATGGGATCTGACAGTACGTTATCTGTCAAAATTCCTCAACCGGATACTTACCACTTTACTAGTTTTTTTTTTTTTTTACTTTTTTGCAATTTTCTCAAAAAATGGCTCCAATGATTTTCATTCAAACTTGATATATCAACTACACATACAAAGAGCTACAACTTTTATTTGAAACATTTCTCTTGGAAAATTCATTTAAGGGCATTTTTGGGGGTGAAGGGGTGGAGTTAGATTTTCATCTAAAGTGCTAGTTTAGTTTATTGGACAATTCGCTCATCTAAATAATGTTAATTAGAATTAAATTTATTGTTGAAATTCCAAGTTTCAAATAAATCGCATAACCGGAATTGCGTTTACACTGTAATGACATGGCAAAGTCATTGACATGTCAAAGCAATGTCAAACACCAAAGAAAGAATAATTTACAACTAGTGGCAATATCCAGCTGCCTGACTTCAAGACAAGGCCGCAGCCAAACAAACAAACCAAGGGTAAATACCCTACATCTAAAGCAAGCGCCGATAAGGTTGGCCACTGACCTAAATCAGGCGGTTACCGAACTACGAAGGGCGCACAAGGTCGCACACTAGGACAGATGTCTTGGTGTGAGTGTGGCCACACTAATATATAAACTCGCCCCATTGGAAGAGGGGAGAACTTTATCATATACAACGAGAACATTATCATGTACGATCTGACGAGTTCGTTTTGAGATACGAGCAGCAGTTTGAGCGTCCCTATACAGTATTATTCAAACTTATCATCTTTTAGTTGTGCACTTTAGTTCATTTATTTTAATCATTCTAATTTATTAGTTATTTATCTTCTATTTATTACTAAGTATTTTGTTGTTATTAGTTACCATTTCTAACGTTCAAATTATTGTTCAAATACAGTTTATTTTTATAAAATCCGTATTAATAATTCGAGCACTAAATTCCAAAATCTCAAACTAACTTCCGCCCTCTTCAAGACATCTACTACATCAGGAACCACAACAAACGGTTCCATTACAACACTACCACTTTACTAAATGTATTTTTTTTTTTCACTTTTTCGCGATTTTCTCAAAAATGGCTCCGATAATTTTCTGAAACTTCTTATATAAACTAGGCATACAAAGATCTACAAATTTTACTTAAAACATTTCTCTAGGGGAACATTCATTTAAGGGCACTTTTAGGGAAGGGGAGAGGGTTATGTTTTTCTTTAAAATGCTATCATATAGTTGATTATACAATTTTATCATCCAAACAAAATTAATTAGAAATAAATAGATGGCTAAAATTCCAAGTTTCAAGAAAATTAGTAAACCGGAAGTGCGCTTTTACTGAATCGGTTTTTTTTTTCAGTTTTCGACAAATTTCATTAAATTTGTTACACTAGGTATATAACATTTGTCAATTATAATTTTGATAACTGGAGTAAGAGAAAGTTGTGTGAGTGTTTCACACCAGATTTTTTTTATATTATTATCCAAGTAAGTACCGTTGCCTTGCGATAGATCTGAATGCTGTGTTTTTTTTTTGCACCTAAACAAAGTTGAGTAGCCCCTTTTTATTAGGTCTATGTAAGTTCATTCAATAAGATGTTTTCTCTTAATATATACACAAATACCATTCGCTAAAAACACTTTTTACTTTCTCTTACTCCTAGTAAGAGGAAGTATTGTAAAAATCGTCTCGTCAAATTTTCGATATCGAGTTTTCACCTGGAAAACATCGTTTGAGGTCCCTGAGTCCAAAAAACGTTGGTTTAGCAAAATGGTCTGGGGTGCTGTGTGTTGAGTCCGTGGTGTTGTTATGTATTTAGTATGTAGTATGTGACAAGCATAGTCCAAAAAGAAAAATGAGGAAAGTTGAAATTGCGATTCCGGTTAGAAGTCCCATGGGGATCTGACTGTAAGTTATCTGTAAAAAATTCTGCAACCGGAAGTACCACTTTACAAGTTGGATTTTTACTTTTTTGCGATTTTCTCAAAAATGGCTCCGACGATTTTCTTTAAACTTTTAACATCAACCACACATACAAAGAGCTACAACTTTTATTAGAAACATTTCTCCGGGAAAATGCATTGAAGGGCACTTTTGTCGGAGGGGTGAGGTTAGGTTTCCATCTAAAGTGCTATTTCAGTTTATTAGACAATTCTGACATCTAAATAATGTTAATTAGAATTAAATATGTTGTTGAAATTCTGAGTTAGAAAAAAATCGGATAACCGGAAGTGCGTTTACTTTACCACTTTACTAAATGATTTATTCATTTTTTCGCAATTTTCTCAAAAATGGCTTTGACGATTTTTTTGAAACTTTATATATAAACTTTTGAATCTTTATGATCTACAACTTTTATCTAAAACATTTCTCTGGAAAATTTCTTTTAAGAGCACTTTTAGGGGAGGGGTGGGGTTAGATTTTCATCAAAGTGGTATCCTCATTATACAATTCTATCATCCAAACATAATTAGTTAGAAATAAATACATGGCTGAAATTCCGAGTTTCAAGAAAATTAGTAAACCGGAAGTGCGCTTTTACTGAACAGTTTTTTCAGTTTTCGACGAATTTCATTAAATTTGGTACACAAACTATAAAAATTTGTCAATTATCATTTTGAGAACTGGAGTAAGAGAAAGTTGTGTGAGTGTTTCACACCAGATTTTTTATATTCAGGGCACTGTTTCCAAAAAATATGTATTTGCGGTGAAAACTCAGTTTGGAAAATCTGGCACGAGGCAGTTTCTCACATAAAATGATTCTGATCATTAAATAAAGTAAGTTAGGTTTTGTTAATCGTTGTTCCTTATACAAATTGGTACATTTAAATAATATTTATTTAATTCCATTGTTTATACGAAACAATAAAACAATTTTTATAATCTTTTTTTTATAAGAATTGTGAAGAATGGTTATTATTAGAAAACCATGAACAATAATGTTAAAAAAAAAAAATATATATATATATATAAAGGGTTAGGACATTTCCTGGCGGACATGTAAATTGTCCTGGACAATTCCTGTTCCTTTTATATACCCTTCCTCACTTGTCCCTTTTAGCGCACAGTTCCAGCGGGAATGTTAAAACTGGGTCACTGCTTTTCATTCTTTTTTTTTTTTTTTTTTTTTTTATGTTTTTCCTATGTTAGTTTTAATTAACATATCTTTAGATGGTCTCTCTTTTATTTTAATTCTAAAACTGTGAATATTCATCTCCTAGAATATTAAATCTTAATTTATTTCCTGCATTAATTAGATTTACTCTTATTTGATTAATATACTTTGCGATAGTTTCAGAAATATTTGTTCTATGTTAAAAATTAAATCTTCATGGTTTTAATGAAACCTTAATACGAAGTTTTCTCGTCCCAAAAATGATTACAGTTATCAATAATTAATTTTAAAATTGAATGTTTTATTAGACGTATATATAATGGAGTTGATGAGAAGAGAAATTGGGTTTGATTAATTAGACTATATCATGTATGGTTGAATCTGATAGATAGATGTTCCAATCTCTTACTGGCTTATATACAGGTTCTCTCCACTCTAGCCTGTTGTGGGGGAGTGGGAGAGTACCAAAGAGGGAACTCTCTTAATTCTCTTGTCTGTCTGCTCTCTCTTGCTGATGTAATTCTCTCTTGCTATTACATATAGCTTAATATCTTATAACATTACACATAGATATAGGTAAAGGGAACCGTACCTTATTTCTTAGGAGTGTGGAGCTATCTGAATATAAACTATACTGTGCAGACAGTGCGTCCTGAAATTATAGTTAAGAAGCAATTAAGGCTAGCATCTGGTATTTTATCCGCCGTAGTTTGCATATTTATATGGTTCTACCACATTTATATGGTTTTGACCGATTTCGGATTTTCATCCATCATCAGAACAAATTCACCAAGTTCGTGTAAAGAGTTCACTTCAACTTAATGTTTCTGTTACACTCACACATTGACATATATATATACAACCAACAAGGTAAATGTAACAGAAACATTAAATTGAAATGAACTCTCTACACGAACTTGATTGAATTTGCTCTGATGATGGCTGAAAATCCGAAACCGGTCAGGAATAATATAAATACGCATGCTATGACGGATAAAAAATATACCAGATGTTATCCAGCATTCCGGACCTCCCATCCACATTTCAGTAATTAAGGCTAGCATCATCATAGTCCCATCGAACGTCAATGTCAATTTTTCTTGAAAAGAAATGTTTCAAATAAAATGTTCACTTTTAGGCGTTTAAAGAAAATCTTTGAAATTGTTTTTGAGAAAATCCTGAATCTAAATGCCGCATTGATTATATATCAGTTAATATGAACTTTAATATGAAAGTCCTCTTAGAAAGTTTTGACATATAAAAATCAAGTACCCAAATTGAATTTTATTCTATTTTGTTTCTTATCTAGTAACAGTTTCATTCAGTCGTTTTCATTTGTGATAAACTTTAATAAGGAGCATTTTAAGCTGTGATTTTTCATGATTTTAAAGAGGATTTTAATAGAAGCGGGGTGCAATTAAATTAGACTTAATGGATTTAGCACCGCTTGCAACTAACCTATGGTGATAAAGCTTCATCTCTTGCGATTGTGTTTAGGGAGTATGTTGAATTTCGAAAAGGTTGCCCTTCCTCCGCTGATGAGCATCGCTCTGTAAAACCGTATACAGATTTAACGTCAGAAAACTGCTACTATTCATAAATGATTGAAGCGTGTCAAGTATGTATATATGAGAGTATGTGAAATAATAGAGGAGTAACCGGAACTATCTACAAATTATTGTAGCATTCGATTATTATTATTTTTTTTTTTTTTTACTACGCCTTTGAACGGGTGGCGAGTTGTGCCATTCGGTATCGCGCTGCCCAGTAAAGTTTGGACATTGTTGCCCACTTGTCCATGTTCGTGCTTAAATTATGTCTACAAGTCCGGGACATGTGTTGAGGTGGAAGCCGGTCATCTCGTCAATTTGGCAAAGAGGACATATTGTAGACACGGCTATTCCGATTTTGAACAGAAGTCTTTGCAGGTAGTCATGTCCAGAGTTAACCTGAAACATGCTACAGCATTCCTCCTTTCCAGATTAGTCGGAATGCGCTTCGAGTTTACTTGTAGGTATTCCCACTGCTTCCCTGCCGCTTGCTGTCGCTGGCAGTTCTGAGTTTCCTCCGCCACAGCATAGCGACTGATTCTCTTCGCAGAGGCATAAGGGAAGGAGTATTCACAGGTTAAAGGGTTCCTGATGCACTCTTGGCAAGTTTGTCAGCTTTCTCGTTGCCAACTAATCCACAATGAGAAGGGATCCATTGAATAGCGACTTGCTTTCCTAACTGCTCCAGCTTGGATAAGGACCGGCCGCTATTTAAAACGGCAAATGACTCTGTCCTCTTTTTGCAAGTAATCGCTTGTATAGCGGCCTTTGAGAAAAAAATAAAGTCTGTAGTATAGGATGAAGAATGTCTTATATTGATTAGATTCAGCATTTGTTTAATAACACAAAGCTTCAAAAATCCAATCGAGTACAAATTAGAAAAGGAACCTACAGAACTTTGAATGCTGGGAAAGTAGAGTTTGGGCTCAAGAAGATCACCAAACTCCAAGCAATGCCAAAAAAAAAAAACAAAAAAACAGCGCGAATTGCGTAATGTATGCACTTTTTTCCAGAAATATTGGATTAGTTAGGAAGTTGATTAAGTTTGCAATGGCAGAAGACTGTAAATAGCAAACTGGTGGCACCACCTGCCACAAATTCTCCGCGCTATAAATATCGTTATAAACCCCTACTTCATGGCAGTGGTTCTTCACACACGATGTCAGTGAAATTTTCAAATTTTGACCAAAATGAGGATGAAAATAATTATTGTACAGCTATCTCATTCACCCAATTTAGCTATGTGTGACTGACTTTTGGCTCTTCTACAAGCTCAATACATTTTTATGGGGCCGTCAATTTTATTAGGACAAGGAAATTGATTTCACAATTTTGGGGTTTTCTAAAGACTTACCTTCGGATGAATAACTTGAACCATTCAAGTTATAGAGAATCAAACTTACCAGGTGCATTAAATTGAGATGAAGAATACTATAAGCTCCACTTATAGAATGTTCCCAACAGTGGTAACCATTTTCTCATTGCTTCCAAACTTTCGGAAGGAACACGCAGTAATAGAAATGAAAATTGAATTGAAGTGACGATGGAAACCCAGTTTTCTTACTTAAATTTGATCGCAGCATAAGAGAAAGTAAAAATAATATATCATAGATTAGTGATTTTTCAAAAATACTCAATATTATGGTATTAATAAAATTGAAGCGTGATTAATAAATTAATAAAATGGTTAGTTCAAAGGAAATGATCTGGGGACGAACAACTCAACTCAACTCTGGCACTACGGCCCGTGTAGGACCTTGGCCTCCGCCAGTACCCGACCCCAAGCCTCTCTATCTAAAGCTTTTCTTCTCCACTGTCTTATGTTCAGCTCCCGGAGATCCTCCTCCACATCACCCATCCAACGCAGCCTAGGTCTCCCTCTCGGTCTACTGCCTCCAGGGTGACCCTCCAGCGCCCTTCGTGGTGCTCTCTCACTCTCCATCCTTTGCACGTGTCCAACCCAACGCAACCTTCCCTGCTTGACCACAGATACTATGTCCTCTTCCCCGTACAGCTCTCTTAACTCCGCGTTTTTTCGGCACCTCCAGACTCCATCTTGGCACACCGGTCCATAGACCGCCCTCAAAACCTTTCTCTCCCAGCGGTTCAATTTCAATTCGTCTGCATGCCTCAACGTCCACGACTCCGAGCCGTACGTTACAACGGGTCTAAGAACTGACTTATAGATCGTCAATTTGGTCTTTCTTGACAGGGATCTATTATAGAATGTCCGTCTTAACGCTCCCAAACACCTGTTTCCGGCCGCTATTCTGTTGTCTATGTCGCGACTTACCTCATTTTTGTTAGTGAGGACAGCTCCTAGATATTTGAATTCTTTAACGCCCGGGACGAACAGGAAAATTTAATATGCAGATGCAAATGAAGTTATATGAATTAAATAAATATTATTATTATTATTATTTCCATAATAATATATAGTAATAATAATAATAATAATGTGAAGTCTAAATTGAGAATAGAAAATTAAAAAAATAGGTCAAACCACTAAATTAAATAATGAAATTGATCATGGCGTGAAAATGACGTTCTATTTCAATTACATACATATCTGATATACTCAGTCTTTCTGACGTATCTCAACTATACTTGATGACGTTACGTACTTAATATATTTTTCTCATTATTTGGTATGAAATGGGAATTTTTTCCTCACTTTTCTAAATTAATTGTATGTCTGTATATAAATTGCTCTATGTTTTAACAATTTTATATTTTTTTATAGTGAATTTTGGGAAATATTCTTTATTCATTTTTATTTTTATATATGAATATTTTCAAGCCAATAAATTAATCGTTATTTAATAATTATAATCCTTTTAATTTAGTGATTTGGCGGAACAATGAACGAATAGAAGTATGTAGAGGTCAATATCTGAATTATGAATGTAATTAGCAATAGGAGCAAATTACATAAGGTAGATCTACTAACAAACAGAGCCTCCCATATTGCATCCACCAACACATTCCACCTACCTACCACCAAATGACCTTATTACACTAAACAAACATATACTAAAAGGATCCCCATAAGGCTTAGACAGATTCTCCATAGAATAGAATTCATATCCATGTTTGTTTCATTTTAAATATGTAAGCTCTGTCATGAGAATACGAGGAAATACAGTTATAAGAAACTTCTTTGGAATATTCATATTTCTATGTACATTGAAAAAAAGCAACGGTTATATGCGGAAATTGTGAAATCTTCTGGAAGATTTTTCCGTTTAACCCCAGAGTTACTATGGTGATTAATGAAACTGCGAAAGACTGAATTGTAAAAATCATTCTAGGTGCAACGCAACGACCACAAGGAAATTTTTGTTTGTGGCATTTGGAATATGAAGTTGCCTTTGTGATGGATGCAAGAAACTTGAAATAATATTAAATTTTAAATGAATATAAATTATCAAAATAAGTTGCGAAGGGACCAGCCAGGTAATACGAATACCGTTACTAGGAATGTCCAAGAACCTTTATGGCTTTGTTCTGACCCCTTCTACTAACAAGGGAGGCACTAAACGGACAAAGAGAAGAGATATTTTAAGAGACTCGTTCTAGCTACCAAAGTGAAAGCATCAGAGCCAATATCAAGTTTTAAAAGTTTATTCCAATTAATTTATAAGCATATTGTTGTTAACTTATTTTCTCTTAGAGAATATATCTTTTGAAAAACAGTGTGACTTCATTATTATTGCAAACACTTCATTCTCTTTTAAAATTACAAACTTATAAGCCCTTTTCACTAAAACGCTCGTGCTACACACTACCACTACTACAAATACAACTCCACACCATTACATTACATTGGTGCCAGCTGTTTGGGATATTTTCAACGAGAATCCACAATTTACAAGTACGTAAAAATTTTAATTTCATAATTAAACAAATTATCCATCAGATAATTTGATTGTTTTTAATTATTTCTCAGCGGAAATATCTTCAATATTTCCCATTATTGAATTTTCTAGTGAATTTCATTTTTAAATTTTTGTAATTGTACCACTTGTACCTCAATCCCTTTCGAATTTTGAATTTATGAGTGTACTTAATAGATCCCAAATTATAAAGATATTACGCGATAATAACCTTTCTGTTGGAGGCAATTTACTCCAATTACGTAGACGTCTTGAAAAATATAATCTTTCCCCAAGCAATTCGTTCACTGACAAAATGTATAAGATTAATGGACAAGACATGGGCATCGACGCTGCTGTAGAATATTTACTTGCGCAGCAGCAATTAGCAAATCCTCCAATTAATAATCAACCTAGTCCCTTAAGGAATTTGCAATTAATCAATAGCTTACCTACCTTCGATGGCGAAAACTCAGCCAAAGTGTCAGATTTCCTTGACCAAATTAGCCATTGTGCTAGTCTTTCTGGCTGGGACGACGCTGCTAAATTAGAAATATTAGCACTTAGGCTCTCAGGTTCTGCAAAAATATTTTACGACACCCAGAAAGCGGAATTACAACGCCAGGGTACAACTATAACGTATCCTCTAATTTCTGAGCGACTTCTGGCCCGATTTCGTAAGGAAAAAACACCCTTAGTCCTCTTACAACAGATGACTAATATTCAGTCCTTGCCCACTGAGTCTCCTGAAACATTCGCGGATAGGATTAGACATATCCAATCCGCCATTCATTTAAAAGCTCAAGCTAACCCACTCGAGGCCTTACAAGCAATTCTAGATAAACTGGCCACTGATGCATTCTTGAAGTCACTTCCTCAACCGCTTCGTAATGAGGTGCGAACGAAGCTTCCTCAAAAATTAGATGAAGCACTTTCCTATGCCAATGCCCTAAAAGAAGTTCAGGCTTCTGAATCAAACCCCACAGTTTTCGCTGTAACTTCGAAAAATTCCAATTCTCGTACACCCCCATCTCCTTGTCGTTACTGTGGACAAATGCATTTCCACAGAGAATGCCCGCATCGTAATAAAAGTCAAAAGCCACAATTAAAACCAACTACCACTTGTAGAGTATTTAATGTAATAAAGAACAGACCTTGTCGCCATTGTTCCGGTCCACATTTTGACGTGGATTGCACCAACAAATTTAGACCAAAACCTCGCACTAACTTTGGCAAAATGCCTAAGAATTTTAATTTTCCTAGAAATTTTAATCACAGAGCAAATAGTAATAATCGCTATAATAATAATAATAATCAATATTATAGTAATAATCATAGTCCTCGAATTAATTCAAACAATTCGCGATTTAACCCTTATTCAGATAGACCCCAGTATAGTCATAATAATAATAATGGTAGCAATAACCTCCAAAATAGGCCCACTTGCCAATTTTGTTCTAAATTTGGACATACGGCTCGAACATGTTTCCAGATACAGCCAAAAAACGGTTAAGCCCACAGCCGCTCTCACGAACGGCTGATGTTATGACCTTGGCTCTCATACCTGCTTTCACCAATTCTGATAATTTGTTAGTAAATTTAAGAATTGGCAAAAAAATTTATTCGTGCCCTTGTAGACACTGGAGCTAGTCACAGCCTAGTGGATTCCAGTTTTTGTCGAAATAAGAACCTTCAGCATTCCAACATTATTTTAAAATCTCTGACTAACCAAGTAATACCTAATTATGGCATCACGTCCCTTCGTTTGCATGCAGACAATGTCGAAAATTCCAATTTTTCTGGCGAATTCATAGTTTCGCAATTAAAAGGCAATTTCCAATTAATACTAGGTAGAGATGTCCTTTCATTAAATAGGGCAATTATCAATTTGCGCACACGTACACTAACACTCAATAAATTCAACATTCCATTTTCAAATAGTGCTCAAACGCACCAAATCAATTCGATTCAACAGCTACCCTTACCCAAAACCCTGCAGCTTCGCCACAAAATTATAGTGCCACCTCGCGCACACATAATACAAACACATACACTATATACAAAAATTCCTCTCGACACACAAATTCTGCTTACACAACACAATTCCTTACCTACGGGTCTCTACATGCCCAATTCTATCGTACATATTGCTAACAACACATGCACCATCAACCTTATAAACACTACCTCACACGAAATTGCTATTCAAAAACACTTTCCTATCGCTCATATCGAATACGATTTTGAAACAGACTTACAGACTCACACCATAAACGCTGTACAATCTGCCAATCAAACTAACACAAACGAAATCGCTCTATTTCAACAAGAACTTCTCAACAAATTAACGCATCTCTCTTCTCAACAACAACAACAAGTTCTACATGCCCTCACTCCTTTTTATGACGCTTTCACACACGACAACAATTTCCAAACAAAATTTTCTGGAGTCACTCACCACATTGACACAAAAAATCATGCCCCTGTGTCCAGCCGCCCCTATAAGATAGCACACTCCGAGGCTCCCATCCTCAAGGCCCTCATACAAGACAATCTTGATAGAGGTATAATAGAGGAAAGCAAATCCAACTGGGCTCACCCCGTCATACTCATTAAGAAAAAACACGCTGACCACACTAAAGTTGATGTTACAGACATTACACAGCTCCGAAAACAATACAGGTATGTGGTTGATCTTCGCAAACTAAATGCCATCACCACTTCCGAAATTTACCCGCTCCCGGATATACAGCATATCCTATCCACACTGAATGCCACCCGTTTCTATACCACCTTAGACATCAGTGGTGCCTTCCACGGCATCCTCCTTGACGAAGCATCTAAAGAAAAGACTTCCTTCGTCACTAATTTCGGAACCTATCAATTCAAGGTTCTTCCCTTCGGTTTAAAGAACGCCAGCAGCGCTTATCAGCGTTTAATGGACAAAATTATGTCCGGATATACTGGTGACATCTGCCACACCTTCATAGACGATATACTCGTCTTCCATGGGAAAACCTTCGACGAACACCTCCATGCATTATTAAAAGTAATGAAGCGTCTCCAGGCCGGTAACTTGTGTATAGACTTGGGTAAATGTCAATTTTTTAAAGACAGCTGTAAATATCTGGGTTATGTAATTAGTTCTAACGGAATAAGACCCGACGAAGAAAAATTAAAATCGGTTAAGAATTATCCAGTACCTCGTAAATTAAAAGACGTCAGAGCATTTTTGGGTTTCATAGGTTTCTATAGGAAATTTATCCCCAAATTTTCTGAGCTTGCCAAGCCACTCACAGACCTTACAAAGAAAGGTGTAAAATTTCAGTGGACACAAGAGCGTCAAGACGCTTTTCAAGCTCTCAAATCCACCTTAATATCTCCACCAGTTCTAGCCTATCCAAATTACGACCATGAATTCATCCTTACTACGGATGCAAGTAATATAGGTATTTCCGCAATTCTAAGCCAAAATATTAATGGCGATGAAAGGCCCATAGCGTTTGCTTCACGTGTGCTTAATGAAGCAGAATCTAAATACTGTACTACCGAACGTGAATTGTTAGCCATCGTCTTTGGGTGTAAAACCTATAGATATATCTTGTATGGCTACAGATTTAAGGTAGTTACAGACCACGCAGCCCTCCAATGGCTCAAAAACATCAAAGATAGCCACAATAAGCTCTTCCGTTGGAGCATGAAACTGGCAGAATTTGATTTTTATATTGAGCATCGTTCCGGCAAGAATATTGCACATGCGGACGCACTTAGTCGATACATAGGCTGCATTCAAGCCGAAACCGACGAATACTATCCAACGATAGACCTCCTGGAAGTCCTAGAACTTCAAAGTAATGACGCTGAATGTCAGAAGTTACTTCAAACACCCCACTATTCCTTAGACCAACAGGGTTTAATAGTGCATACTGTTGACAATTCTACGCTAGTGCCTAACTCTATGCGTGACACCATCATGAGATTATTTCATGACAATCCTCTCTCGGGACACTATGGTATTCATAAGACATATGACAGAATAAAAATGTTCTTCACTTGGCCAAATATTTCTACTGATGTGCAAAACTATGTACAAACATGTCATAGTTGCGCTACTAGTAAGTCGCATATTCCTCACAAACCTCCCTTGGGTGATTTTCAAGAGCCAACGAACGTATTTCAGGCTTTATCTATAGATGTAGTAGGCCCCATGGAAGGTTCCACTAATCCAGACACAGGTGAGGAATACAAATACATCCTTACCATTATCTGCCAGTATTCTCGCTTTCTCGAGATGTTTCCCATGACAAATCAAAAGGCTGAAAATATTGCGCGGATACTTGTAAATGAAATTTTTACCCGTTATGGCACACCCAAGTACCTACTATCAGATTTAGGTACCAATTTCACTTCTACCATAATACTTCAGATCTGCACCCTATTGAAAATCCGAAAAGTTAACACTACTCCCTACCACCCTGCTTCCAATGGCAAATTGGAACGTATCCATAAAACTATAGCTCGTAGTATCTCCCACTACTCACAAAACCAGTGGCACAGATATCTACCACTTATAAAAGCTGCACACAATTCAAGCCCAAATACCTCGACAGGCTATTCTCCTCATGAACTCATATTTGGGAGTAAGTTCAAATTTCCTTGGCTCGTAAACTTCCCATCCCGTGACCTCGATAATTTTAATATCCACACAAGGACATTGTACAATAAAATTAAAGAGGTACGCGCTTCAGCTAAGGAAAATAATGAAAAGGCAAAAGTTACTAGAGCCAAATATTATAATCGGAATGTATCTAAACATCAATTTCAGGTTAACGACAATGTTTACCTCAAAATTTTCAAACCTCAGCAAATTTGGTCATAAATTTTCTGGACCTTACAAAATAGACAAATTATACCCCAACCATACTGTACGCTTACGTATGGAAGACGGTAAAAAAGTAGTACATCTCAGTAAAATTAAAAAGGCATATATAAGGAAAATGCCACAATCCCAAAATAAACATCCTATGGTACTTCGAGACAGACGTAAAACATAAAACACTAGAAATCATTCTCATCCTACATGACACAATTCTCAACCTATTCTCAATCTACAAACTACACCACATGTATATATTTAATTAATACCATATAATTAATTGCCATATAATTAAGAAACTTATTCACCATATATTAAAATAAAAAAAAAAAAAATGCATGTAATCAATTAATTAGTCTTAAGAACTAAAATGTATATATTTTTTTGCAGAATCCAAAATGAACAGTAAACTTATTGCTGCTTAGTTAACACATTTTTCTTTCTGTTCCAGCGACGACGACTCAGTGCAGAAATTGAGAATTTTATCAAATATTTGACATTGACCTTGATTTAGTATAAAATTTTCATTATACCTAATATTAATAATTTATGTATTTTTTTTGCAGATTTAATGGTCTAAAGCATAATGCCTATTTAGTTTGATATTTTGATGTTTATTTATGATATTCATGATATGTATTATTTTTTTTCAGTTCGCTTTAAAAGAAAACTGCATTACTTTATTTGTTTATATATTTGTCGATCTTTTGATTTATTAATCTAACATCTTTCTAATATTTAATTGTTTTCTTAATGTATGTTCAAGATACCTAGAAAGCACAGCATAGCTGAATAGCTCTTGGAAAACGACGGCCCAAAATATGTATACATACCTCATAAAGTAGCTACTGCAGTAACTTATTATTATTTACTTCAATAGAATAATATGTCCTAATTAAGAATTTTAACTACAAGAATTTCTATAAAATTAAGTGTTCAGCAATATTTTAATTTAACATTAATTTAATTTTAAATTTCTCTTTCCAGAATCAAACTTCTTCACAGCTACATCATTGCATGTGTATGCATGAATTGCATGTCTATGAATGTATGCATGAATTGCATGTCTATGAATGTATGCATGAATTGCATGTCTATGAATGTTGCATGAAAATAGCATGTTAGCCATGTATTTATATATATATAAATTAATTTTGTGTTTAAAAGAATTAGTTTCAGATCAAACATTCTACAAAAGGAATTGATACTAAACTACGGATTCCTCATAATCCTATAATCCTCCTACAAACACACATAAAACTAAACTAAATCAAACAAACATTTAAACTAATAATGAATCGATGAATTCGCTACGTATACTAATATTACCCCAACCACACACTGAGAACGATCACAATTATAACCTACGATCATAGTAAATAAGACTACACAAACTAAAATTATATATATCTGTTTCCAAATGCAACAGTTGTCGATGTACAACTAGGTTAACAATTTCTTTCCACAAGATGAACACCAACTAACTGCACGTATTTCCAAAGGGAAATAACAAAAATATACACAAATATGCCTGCACATGCACAATTAATAAATTAGACATACAAATATTACTTCAATATGGACAAGAAAAGGACGCCAACTGGACTATTCCAAATGGAATACTCACAAACTGCACAAATTTCCAAAGGGAAATAAACTTACACGACATTTCCAAAAGGAAATAAAATAACACCACAGCATTTCCAAGGGGAAATTGACTAACGACCCAACATTTCCAAATGGAAAGGGATCAACAACACAATATTTCCAAATGGAAATTGAAAACATAATCACATAAAAACAAACAACTCTTTAACTAAAATCTTAACACCTTATCTTACTAATTAGCTCTCTTCTAAAAACCTTATTCAATACCTTTCCTTCATTTTTGTTTTATTTTGTTGTATTTTATCACCACACTAATAAATAGATTTTCGTGGTGCTATATATATGTATTTAATTATGCTTGTTCATTTAAATTTTACTGCTTATTTATTTATTACTATAAATTTTTCTGTAATGTATCTATAATTATTTTGAATTATTTAAAAATTTTTCGTTTATATAGAAACACTTCAAGAAAAACATATGCATTTTCGTTTATATAGAGTCATATTAACAAAAACACATATGCATATAGAGTCACTTCAAGAACTCAAGAAATTACATCCATCACCATCACTCAGAAGTCTATATTGTCTACCCTTGCCAGTTACATCTCCTTCAGCAACACTCGCCAAGCAGTGTTTGCCAATCAACCTACCACCAGAGTAACGCTCACCCATTCAAGCAGCGTTCGCTCGAGAAGGAGACGATCCATCACCTCAGCAACGCTCACACCTTCAAGCAGCGTTTGCTCCAGAAGAAGATGACTGCAGCCTACAATACACAGCCACTTTGCAGAGGCTACATACACGCCTCTCACCTAACCAGAGGATAACCTTCAAGCCTCTACAACTCTAGATTACCTCCCAAATTTTTCGTGCCGAAAAATTTCTCCGAGAGGGGGGATAATGTGATGGATGCAAGAAACTTGAAATAATATTAAATTTTAAATAAATCTAAATTATCAAAATATGTTGCAAAAGGACCAGCCAGGTATAAAGTCCTGTTATTCGTACGGTTCAAGAACAATTATGGCATTGTACTGTACTAGCCCTTCTTCTCACAGGGGAGGAATTGAAACAAAGAGAAGAGATATTTTAAGACAGACTCGTTCTAGCTACCAAAGTGAAAACATCAGTGCCAGTATCAAGTTTTAAGAGTTATTCCAATTAATTTATAAGCATATTGTTGTTAACTTAATTTCTCTTAGAGAATATATTGTTTTAAACTACCAGTGTGTTCTTAATTATTCTTGCATTCTATCTCAAGCAAACATACAAGCCCTTTTCGCTAAAACGCTACGCCACAAGCTACCTATACACACATCCACACCATTACATTACAAACATATGCTGCGCGATAATACAAATGTAATCATCGCCTTTAAAATGGATGATTTAAACTTGAAACACATTATGATGATCATGTTAACGTGGATATGAGTTGGAACAAATTTAGAGAGCTATGCAGTCTGTGTTGGGATGATAAATATGGGTTTTTAGTGATTGATAAGGATAAACCGTTAAATAATGGAAGATATCGTAAAAGCTTTGACATGTATATTGTGGACATTTAGATTTCTCCGTAGTCTCAAGATGGAACCCGCAGTGAAAACAACAAGAAATATTGTAAAAGCTGTTAAATCGTTAAAACGCAAATATAAAGCTTCAAAACATCAAGAACAAGAACAAGAGAGTCTGATTAAAAAACAATTGAAGCCAGTTATAGAACCTTTAGAAGAAATAAGTAGACATGCTAGGAAAAAACCTAAAATAGATGATTATAAGGATGGTAGCATAATTAAACAAGAAGAAGAAGAAGAAGAAGACGAGGATGGTAGCATAAGTAAACAAGAAGAAGAATTAGAAGATGATGAAGAGGAGGAAATGGTAAAATCATATAAATTTAAAGCAACCAGAACGTGATTTACAATATGGTATAAAATTTACTCATTCTGGAGGAAAAATGACAATAGGTAATAAAGAAATTTCCATAAATACTAATAATGATTTCATTATTGATAAACATAGATTTAAGGGAACAAAGGGGTTATATGAATTACTGTTTAAAACAAACCCCAAACATTTTAACGATGGCGTAGTCTACGAATACTACAACGATCCTAATGAATTGGTGGATAGATTAAAATTATGTCTAGCCTCGGAACAAAGCGGAAATAATAGTTTAGGAAATGAAATAATTTCAATTATAAGTGAGCTGAAGAAAGATGGTTACATCAGTTAAGTGGAACAGTGCAAATAGAGGACATGTCCATCGATAAATTTGGAAGATCTTCAGAAATACATCATCATCAAGATTTGTATGATATTTATAATATTGGCAATGATACATATGTAGACTTCAAACATAAAACAATAACAGGAGTTAATACGCCTAAAAAAGGATTAGACGTTGTGAATAAAGAATATTTGGAAAAGTTTATTCTTAAAGAAGATATCGTCACTAAATCATATCTTCAAGAATACATCAACGATTATGACAGTAAAAGAGTGGAAAATGTAAGGAACCTTTTGCATCAGATATTTGCTACGATTAGAAATAGAATAAGTGAATGGCCTGAACATATGAATGTGACAATACAAATGCTTAGAGACCTTCTTCAGTATCCATGAAAACATGTCTACGATAAAAAAGGAAATAGTTGATGAGTTAATGGCACCTGCTAGAATTCGATTTAAAAGGAGAAAAACTGTACTAAAAGGAATTGATGACTTATGGCAAATCGATTTACTACATGTTAAGCAGTATGCAAAGTATAATAAAAACAATACTTTCATTTTAACCGTAATTGATTGTTTTTCCAAATATGCTTGGGCTGTACCAGTGAAGACAAAAAATGCTAATGATGTTACCAATGCTATGAACAAGATATTCCAACAATCTGGAAGAGTGCCTAAAAATATTCAATCCGATAGGGGTTTAGAATTTTATAATTCCAAATTTCAACAGCTTATGAAAAAACATAACATAAATCATTATAGTACTTATTCATCGATTAAAGCATCAATAGTGGAACGATTCAATAGATCATTAATTGGTAGAATTTATAAACAGTTTCATTACAATGGTTCGTATAAATATTTAAATATATTACCATCAATTGTCGATGAATACAATAATACAATTCACTCTGCAATTAAAATGAAACCAGTTGAAGTTAATAAAGGAAATGAAAAAAGTATATTGAAAAATATTTTATTAAAACAAACGAGCAGCAGCAGCAAGAAAACTCTAAATGTTGGCACAGCTGTTAGGATATCGAAGATTAAAAATGTATTTGCCAAAGGCTATACTGCTAATTGGTCTACGGAAATTTTCTACATTTATAGTGTGCATAATACAAAACCAACTACTTACACTTTACAAGATGAAAATAACCAAATTATTCAAGGTAAATGGTATCGTGAAGAATTATCTCCTGTCAAACATGATAAAGTCTATTTAATTGAAAAAATACTGCAAAGAAAACATGATAAAGTGTTGGTAAAGTATTTAGGAATGAACAGTAAAGGATGGATCAAAAAACAAGACTTGGTATAGTGAAAAAAAAAATTTATTGTTGTGTTTCATGTAATACATTATTGTGTTTGTTAATATCTATATTAACACAATTATCATTTTCAGTATTATGTACTTCATCTGTAAAATACATAGTATTTTCCAATGTTATTAACATTAAATTATGTAAATAATTGTTAATTATCCAAGCATTATGTATAATTGACATTATTTGATTTTTATTTAAATATATTTCTTTAATTATCACATCTGGTGGTGTTGTTGTTATTGTTTCCTTAAGTGTTAACACTTTTCCCTTTTTATGCTTAAGATACATGGAGAGGGTGCTGTCTTCCATAAGCATCGTCACATCTGCATTTATATTTTTCGTCCTCCCAAAATATGAAACGATCTCACCAAATTTCTGCTGTAGATGATGCCAATGAACGAGTGTTAAATTGATTCCAATACGTCTCTTTACTATTTGCACCACAACGTTATAATTATCACCATTATGTTTTGTTAGCCCCACTAACGTTTGAAACTTCTTTTAAATTGTAAAAAAGATGTGGAATAATGAAGAGCGTCACTCATGTTTATTGTATAATGTTTTCAATCAGACTGATTAAAAAAATGATTTGGTGATCAACTAGTTCAGTAAGATACAGCCAGTGGGGAGTGAGGGATAGTTGGTCTAAATTCAATCTACAATTAGATGATGAAATGCTGACAAGTGTCAGTATGGCTAGAGTAGTTGGAAGAGGTGTTATCGACTCTGCAATCAATAAACTTCCTTTTGAATTACATCTCCCTGGTTATAGATTTTGCGGCCCTGGAACTAAATTACAACAAAGAATAAATCAAAGTATAAATCCATTAGATGATGCTTGTAAAGCTCATGATATTGCATATTCAAAACATAAAAATTTAGAAGCAAGACATAAAGCCGATCAAATATTGGAACAAGAAGCTTGGAAAAGACTCCTAGCTAAAGATTCTTCGCTCGCAGAGAAAACCAGTGCATTGTTGGTGGGAAATATAATGAAAGCTAAAGTTAAATATGGAGCTGGCAAAAAGCGAATCGTCCTTCATTTAATCAATTATTAAAAGCAGCAGCAGTTGGAAAAAAGAATAACAGCGGTGATGTGTTGAAATCGGTTAAATGTGCTTTGAAAAAAGATAAAGATTACCTAAAAACAAAACCAAATAATATTAAAGCACCAAGAGTAATTCCATTGAGGAAGAAACCATGGGTAGGAGGCGTACTACCGCTACTTCCAATACTTGCAGGCCTGTCGGCGTTAGGTTCATTGGCTGGAGGTGCAGCAACCATAGTGAGAACAGTAAAAGACATAGATCAAGCGAAAAAAATTCTTCAAGAACAAAAAAGACACAATATGGTTATGGAAGGAAAGAAGGTTGGGCAAGGACTCTACCTGAAACCGTATGGAAAAGGTTTAGGCCTTTATCTAAAACCTTACAACAGAAATTAAATCTACCAAATCGGGCACTTACAAATTATGATATAACTAAGGTTGCCAACAAATATTTACCACATTTCCGAGGCGTATTCATGAGAGATAATCGACCATCACGTCCTAGGACTCAAGAACAAGGTATAATCAATTTGGATTCTTCAAAGAATACTGGTACTCATTGGACAGCATATTCTAAAAAGGGAAATAAAGTGTTCTATTTTGATAGTTTTGGTAATTTAAAACCGCCTAAAGAATTGTTAAAGTATTTAAAACAGTGTGACATCTATTATAATAGAGAACGCTATCAAAAGCGAAACCCTTGGAACTGTGGACATTTATCTGTACAGTTTCTGATGAGAGAGCAAGCGGCAAACAATGTCTAGCTATTCTTTTCTTCTATCTGGTTTTGATTCTGTATTGCATGCATCCATATTTCCACCATTGGAATTGGATGCAAATAGAAATTATAGTGTTGGACTATTACGATTAGAAACGTACAATTCAATACCAAATGTGGAGGCTGGAGTGAACAATAAATTCCATTTCAATTTCAATAATAAATCATATGTAATAGAAATACCAACTGGTACGTATGAAATTGGTGTTATTGAAAGATATCTTAGATCGCTGTTGTCGAACAAAAATAAGTCGCTTGTGTTGCATTTAACGCCAAATCACAATACGTTAAAGACTTTGCTTAAAACAACATTTGAAGTGGATTTTTCACACCACAGTATTGGGCCACTATTGGGGTTCAACAAAGTGATTTTACCACCGAACAAAACACACATCTCCAAAAATATTATAGATATAAATCCGGTGAATGCGATCAGTGTTGAGTGTAACATTGTAAGTGGATCATATAATAATGGAAACCCAAGTCACAGTTTACACACATTTTCACCATTATTGGCAGCAGGTTATAAAATAGTGGAAACTCCATCACCAGTTATTTACCTACCCATTAATACAAATTATATCGACAATATCAGTGTAAGATTGGTAGATCAAGCCGGACGTTTGATATCCTTCAGAAAGGAAAGAATTACAATTTGTCTACATATAAAGGAAGGATAATGGGTATTGATTTTAACAACATTTTTTCTTCTTCTTTGGGCAATAATTGTATACTTAAAGCAAAACAAGGAAAAAGTAACATCAGTGCTAAAGCAGAAAGTGAACAACAACGACGTAGACCTTTATCAATAAGCAACGTCAAGTTTTTAAAATCGATAGGATACAAAGTGCACAGATATGGATCACATATTAAACATTAATCAAGAGGTTACTTTCAACGACAATATTGAAAGCTATGAATATCATTCGTACACGCCATTTAACTCATCAGGCCTCTCAAATAATGATGAAATTCGCATCACCATGTTCCAAACTGATGTGTACACATTACCAAGTGAAAGTTATCTGTTCATCGAAGGCAAGTTGGAGAAAGGCGCAGCTGAAAATGCTACTTATGCCAAACTAATAAACAATGCTTTTGCATTTCTATTTGATGAAATTAGATTTTAAATTAATTCAGTGGAAGTTGATAGTGTTAGAAATGTTGGTATTGCTAGCACATTGAAAATATATGCATGCTTTTTCCCCTCTCAAATTAGAGCTTTGGAAAACGCTGGAATTGTTGACCCAAATGAGGCTAACACATCAACTATAGTTAATGCAGACTAGCGTTTCAACGTTTGTCTACCTCTTAGATATCTATTAAATTTCTTTGAAGATTATAAGAAAATATTGGTAAATGTGAAACAAGAATTAATATTAAAAAGATCTAGAAGTGATTTGGATGCCCTTGTTGGTGATGCACAAAGGCTAAGGATTGTACTATTACATTGGAGAAAGTTGTTTGGAATATTCCACATATTAAGCTATCAGACCAGGCGAAACTACATATTTATAAGATTATCGAGAGTGGTAAGCCGATACCGCTAGCTTTTAGATCCTTAGAATTACATGAATATCCGAATTTACCTACAACTAATAAAATCACTTGGCATGTGAAAACATCAAATCAATTAAACAAACCAAGATATGTGATTTTAGCTTTTCAAACCGATAGAAAAGATAATATGGCACAGAACAAATCTATTTTCGATCCTGCTGATCTACGAAACGTTAAACTTTATTTGAACGATTACAAGTATCCCTACAATGATTTTCAGTTAAATTTTGAAGAGGGTAAAATTTCACCATTATTTGAAGAATATGTTAGATTTCGTCAAGAATACTATGGAATGACAAGAATCGAGTCGTTATTTGACAGAAAAGGATTTGCTCAAACACCCTTTGTGGAGCCGGATAGGTTAAATACATCTGTAGTTGACATTCACATACACATTGAAACTAATAGACCAATTCCACAAAAAACAAATGCTTTTTGTTTAATAATTCATGATACGCTTATGGAATATACACCATTGAATGGTTTAGTACGTAGATATTAGTAAAATGTATTTAAAATAGCTAGAAAGTAATGTATATGAATATAAAGAAATGTATAAATTATAATTGTTTTTTTGCTATATTAAAATATTATTTTATCATAATGTGTTATTTCCATAAGATATAATAAATTATGAGAAATGTATAAATTACAATTGTTTTACGTAGATATTAGTAAAATGTATAAGAAATGTGTTATTAAAATAGCTAGAAAGTAATGTAAATAAATATAAATATATAAATTATAATTGTTTTTTACTATATTAAAGTATTATTTTATAAGATCTAATAAATTATGATTCATCCTAAAATGAGTTGGTTTTTGTTATCTGTTTATAATTTTATATACACACACCGGATATTCTTATCGCAACGTATATGATTCACTCTATTTTCTTTTTATCAAGCCGACAAAGGCAGTATACAGGCAGTATGTCTTTATCGCGCCAGTATATGACTATTACTTATCTTTGTCTTGATTTTTAAATTAAAATAAATTAACAGAAAATTATTATAATGACTAATTCTTTTTTATCAACCAAAGGCGGTGTTTTTTATATAGAAACACACCTTATCGCGGCAGTATATGATTCACTCTACTTATTGCTCATCTTTGTATTTCTAACAAGTGGGTGTTTTGTTTAAGTGGGGATCTCATTTAAACAGTATAAATAGTTGGCTATTTAGTGGGGTAATGTACATTACAACTCCAGCCAAGCTTGTGATCACAACACTCGGGGTAAGTTTAATTTCTATTTTTTCAAATCCAATTAAGTCCTATGTGTAAGTGGCTAGAAGGAGACCCTCTGATTCTCTTCGGAGCTCAGAGGAACCGACTAGTTAGCTATCCTCCTCAAATCCAATTAGGTCCTCGCACCATGCTTATGTGTAAGTGGCTAGGAGGAGACCCTCTGATTCTCTTCGGAGCTCAGGGGAACCGACTAGTTCGCTATCCAGAAGTGGGTATTTTGACGAACGTGTAAGCTAGAGCGCTCGGCAAAGTTCCAATATGCCTCGATAAAACGCTGCACAAGTAGGCTATGAATATTGACGAATCCGCTTTGCGGTGGCTGGATGCGGTACAATCAGGCAGGTGCATAGGATGATGGATTTTTTTGTTTTTACATGGGCAGGTGCATAGGATGATGGATTTTTTTGTTTTTACATGTAAAAACTATAAGTATGAAGAAATTTATAACTACATTTCAGCTAAAATAATGTCTACAAATATTTTGAAGAAGCTGTTGGAACGATCACCATCCATTATTTATAAACGTATTGGCGATTTGGAAGAAAACAAATCATATCCAATTGCAGCGTTTAAGAAGGTGGAACATACAAAGTTTGGTCCTGGTCTGACAGCAGTGCTCCATGACTAAGAAATTCTAATAAGAGTGTTCCTTCCTAAAAGATTTGTAGAAGCGTTGAGCGATGATGATATTCGTGTCTATGAAGGTATGTAGAAAAACACATAATTTTTTCTATTTTCCCCCTTAGCATGTAATATATTTTAGTTTTTATTTTAAGATGGTGATCTTGCTTTTGTATATAAAGGAGCCAGGGGCAACTATAACAATATAGAATTTACCACATCACATAAACAAGGGGGTCCTTCCAGAAGCAAGAAGGCTAAAAAGTCACAAACGGACCAAGATTAAATTTTTTCTGTGTAAGTTTTTACATTATGACATCTCTATCTTGTGATAAGTGTGGAAAGAGTTTTTCCAAACCATATAATTTAAGGAGGCATGCTTTAACGTGCTTACAAAAAACATGTCCTTACTGCGGTAATATATTCCGCACATTGGTGAAATTCTTAATACACATCTCCTCGTTTTGTATTAAATGCGAGGATTGCAACATAGTATTTGACAAAAAATCCCTCTTTCTAAAACGTACTTGCCAAAACACACCTCATTCTTCTTCATACATTATGACAGACAATGACAAGAAAGTGTTCAATAAAAAGAAATATCGTATGTTATCGGTTCCTCTACAAGATGGCATAGTAGTTACGGCATTAAATAAATCAGCCCAAAATATTTGTATAAAAAATGTTGACAATATAAAAGACCCGATGCTATTTCTACAAGAGAAACACAACATACTTCTACAGTTGTTGAGTAAAGCTAAAGAAGAGTTACTAGTTTTCAAATCATCCATTCTATTGGAATGTGTTTACAGTCGGTATAGGAATTCTGATCTTGAACAGTTTACCGATGCCAATTTTAAAACTTCCATAGAAATAATCAGCGCTAGTTGCAATTTAATTCACTACCTCCGAAGAGTTTTTGCAAAACTTGTAAGCGAGATTGAAGAATTTGAAACTAGCGGATCAAACTGGAAACTGGATTCTATTGATAGCATTGTCATTAGAATAACTAAATATCAACCTTTAGGTGGAAGAGGTTACATCGCTTTACCAAAGGACATAGCCGATAAACATGCAATCATTAACATTAATAATACTAATGACTTTTGCTTTAAATATGCCATCTTAAGCCGGAAGTTAAAGGAGACGCGTAGATTATCGGTGTATAAAAAACTAAATCATCCTTACAATTTCGACAATATTTCCTTTCCCACACCATTAAAACATATACGTAAATTTGAAAAACATAATAATGTATCGATAAACGTTTATTCTTTAACCGACGAAAATCAAGTGTATCCTCTAATTATAAGTTCAAATGAAAAATCTGTAGAACATTTTGATTTGTTATATTTAAGAAACGAAAGTACTTCTCATTATTGTTTAATAAAAAATTTATTCAGACTTGTTTCTTCACAACTTAGTAGACATCGTCGCGGCGCTGTTATATGTAAACGATGTTTTAAAACATTTACTCACAGCTATACATCGGTAGATGGGAAAACACCCGAGGAACGATTAATAGACCATCAATTATTTTGCAATAAACAAAAACCTTGTCGCATTCAAATGCCTTCAGACAACACATATTTACAGTTTACAAACTTTCAACATAAACAACACGTACCAATAGTTATCTATGCGGATTTTGAATCTATACTTTTACCTATACACATTGCACCCGGTAGTCCATCAACATCATGGTCTAGACAAACACACAAGCATGAAATTTGTAGTGTTGGGGCTAAAGTTGTCTCTTCACTATCAAATTATCAAAAAGACATTTTCATTTACACTGGGGACGAAGCGCTCGAACAATTTATACAGTATTTACATTCCATTGTTAAAGACGTGGAAACCTTATATAAGGAGATTATTCCAATGACAGATCTATCACCACAACAACAACATGACTTTGACAATGCCACTCATTGTGGTATTTGTGACCAACCTTTTACCTACTTAGACAAAAAAGTTCATCATCATGATCATCTTACAGGGGAATTTCAGTGTGCTGCACATAATGATTGTAATTTAAATTTTCAATTACCCAATTTCATACCAGTCTACATGCATAATCTTAGCGGGTATGATGCTCATCCTATTATATTATCTTTGGGACAGGATCCAGGCGACATATGGGTAATACCAAATTCAACTGAGAAATATATAAGTTTTTCGAAAAAATTTAGCGATTGTACGCTATGGCTTAGATTTTTAGATTCTTATAGGTTTTTACCAGACAGTTTAGAACGACTAATAAATAACTTGACTGAATACCCACAAAAGGAACAACAATTTCCAAATTATGATGAACGAAAATTACTACTTAGAAAGGGTATTTACCCATACGCCTATATGACAAGTATGGAAAAATTAGATGAACGCTCTTTACCAGCTAAACAATATTTTTTTAATGATTTAACCGATGAGCACATATCCGATAATGATTATTTACACGCTCAACAAGTCTGGACCGCTTTCAATATACAAACACTTAGAGATTACACAGAATTGTATTTAACAACAGACATAATACTTTTAAGTGACATAGTTGAACAGTTTAGAAATGTGTGTGAACTATTTACAGCATTGATCCAAGTTGGTATTTCACAACGCCTGGGTTGGCATTTGACGCCTGTTTGAAATATACACAAGTAAAATTGGAACTATTGACTGATTATGATAAACATCTTATGATTGAATCTGGTATTCGTGGAGGTATCACTTCGTGTGTTACAAGACATTCCAAAGCCAATAACCCATACATAAGTGGTTACGATCCCACACAACCATCCAGCTATATTTTATATATAGATGTTAATAATCTATATGGGTTTGCAATGAGTGAATATCTTCCTTATGGTGGTTTTGAATGGGTGGACAATAGTGTGGATGTTACCACAATTCCTGATGATAGCGATGATGGTTTTATTCTAGAGGTTGATTTACACATACCAACCCGCTTACGCAATCATTTCAGTCAGTTTCCACCACTGCCACATCATCACAATAATAAACTCTATACCACGCTAGAGGATAAACAACATTATGTGATTCATTACAAAAATTTGAAATAAGCTCTGTCGATGGGTGTTGTTTTGAAAAAAGTGCATAGAATATTAAAATTGAAACAATCCCCCTGGCTTAAACCTTACATAGAACTGAATACTAACTTACGCAAGACGGCTAAAAACGATTTTGAAAAGGACTTTTACAAATTAATGAACAACTCTGTTTTTGGAAAGTGTATTGAAAATAAGAGGAAACGATTGACCATCAAAATTGTCACCACGGAAAAAGCATTATTAAAATTATCCAAAAGACCAAACTTTAAAGACAGGACAATTTTTAGTGAAAACGTTGTTGCAGTACACTTACAACAGGAAACAATTTATCTGGACAGACCTATCTACGTGGGATTTTCGATTTTGGAACTCAGCAAACGGTACATGAATCAATTTCACTACGAGGTTATGTTACCATTTTATAATCGTACTTCCCTGAATTTGCTATACATGGACACTGACTCTTTTATATATAATATTCAAACAGACGATTTATATGATGACATGATTGAATTGAAAGACTATTTTGACACTTCCAACTACCCTGTTACACACAAATGCTATTTAAACCACAATAAAAAAGTGTTGGGTAAATTTAGCGATGAAACTGCCGGAGTTCCTATTCAAGAGTTGGTGGCATTAAGACCTAAAATGTATAGCTTCAACATTTTCAACAAACACATCGTTAAAAAGGCAAAAAGTGTTAAAAAAAGCGCTGTGAATAGAATATCATTTTCTGATTATCTAAATGTGTTAAAAAGCCAAGACCTTGCATTACATGCACATTTCAAAACTATTCAATCCAAACGACACCACTTATACACATATGAATGTAGTAAAACAAGTTTGACGTGTTTTGATCAAAAACGTTTCATTCTAGCTGACGGAATTCACACTTTGCCATACGGACACTATCAACTCAACAAATAACTATGCACACTCTACACTACGCTATTGGCGATGATGAGAAGTATTTTCAACCGTTCTCACTTTTGGATCTATGCATGATCAACATCTGTTTAAATTTACCTAGGAGAACTGATATTTTCCTACTTGATATACCGAAAACTGTTCAGCGTAAATTATTTCATTCATTCTCTGATTATTGTATAACTACTTATAAAAAATGTAATATAGATTTATATTGTTTTGAAAATATTGAATTTATTGCTGGTCAACCAATGCCTCTATCAGATTACATTGCCATATTGTATTGCGACCCAGATAGCAGATCCTTATTATTGCAGCACTTTAAAACATTCACAATAACTATTGAACTGTATTACTTTAAAAAAATTAACATTCTTTCCCATAATAACATTGACGAACTATACAATGATGCCAATTCTTATTACAATTTTTGTGCCAAATGTTGCAATTTGCTCCAGCCAAGCACACCTAAAGGATTAATTTGGACATGTCAACGTACTACTGTTCACACTAACAATACTAATCTTCTTTCCGATTTAATATATGATCCTTTTTTCTGGTGTTTCAATTGTATTACATGCCCATTATATGGTGTGGAAAACTCTTATGTGATGAGATAATCTAAATATTAGATTATGTTATTATTATGTCTTTTGTAAATAGATTACTAAAATTATACTAGTCAATTTAAGATCATATAAATATTATTGTACTAAAAAGAATTATGTCTTGTATTAAATAATCATAGAAAATAAAAACTTATAATATGTCATTCTGCCTTTTTTTTCACCTATAATGTTATAAACATTAAAACATAATAAATAATTTATATAGAACTGATTTGTAAGATAAACATAAAATAAACAAGTTTTCTTTTTGAAATAATTGTTTTATTATGACTACCTTATTACAACAGAATTAAATACATAAAAATACACAAAGTATAGAATATCAAAAAATATTAAAGTCTTTAGCTAGATATTATAAAATGTTTGCCCACGACTTGGAAGCCATCTCGCGGCTCAAAAACATTATTAAAGTCCTTAAAATGTTTCAAGCTAAATATTACACATCTTAGCAGCATGTCCTGTATGTCATCTCGCGGCTCAAAAACAATTTTACAGTCCTTAGAATGTTTCTAGCTAAATATTACACATCTTAGCCGCATGTCGTGTATGTCATCTCACGGCTCAAAAACAATATTAAAGTCCTTAGAATGTTTCTAGCTAAATATTATAAAATCTTAGCCGCATGTTCTGTATCTCATCTCACGGCTCAAAAACAATATTAAAGTCCTTAGAATGTGTTTAGCTAAATATTAGAAGTGTAAACATGAACAAAATACATAAAAATACACAAAGTATTGAATATCAAAAAATATTAAAGTCTTTAGCTAGATATTATAAAATGTTTGCCCACGACTTGGAAGCCATCTCGCGGCTCAAAAACAATATTAAAGTCCTTAGAATGTTTCAAGTTATTAGCTAAATACCTTATAAAACATAGCCGCATGCCTCGCATGCCATCTCCCGGCTCAAAAAAATTTTTTTTCCTTCCTGGTTAAAAATCAGATGGGGGTCTCATCGTAATTTTGTAGCCGCGCGCCAGACCCCTGCCTTCGGGCGTAAATTCATAAGTGCCTGGGGCTCAAAAATTTTGCCGCCAGAATCAGCAAATTACATCTACTTTACATTATAAAAAAGCTGCACACAATTCAAGCCCAAATACCTCGACAGGCTATTCTCCTCATGAACTCATATTTGGGATTAAGTTCAAATTTCCTTGGCTAGTAAACTTCCCATCCCGTGACCTCGATAATTTTAATATCCACACAAGGACATTGTACAATAAAATTAAAGAGGTACGCGCTTCAGCTAAGGAAAATAATGAAAAGGCAAAAGTTACTAGAGCCAAATATTATAATCGGAATGTATCTAAACATCAATTTCAGGTTAATGACAATGTTTACCTCAAAATTTTCAAACCTCAGGGCAAATTTGGTCATAAATTTTCTGGACCTTACAAAATAGACAAATTATACCCCAACCATACTGTACGCTTACGTATGGAAGACGGTAAAAAAGTAGTAAACCTCAGTAAAATTAAAAAGGCATGTATAAGGAAAATGCCACAATCCCAAAATAAACATCCTATGGTACTTCGCGACCGACGTAAAACATAAAACACTAGAAATCATTCTCATTCTACATGACACACTTCTTAACATATTCTCAAGATACACCACATGTATATATTTAATTAATACCACATAATTAATTGCCATATAATTAATAAACTTATTTACCATATATTAAACAAAAAATAATAATAATAAAAAAAATTAAAAAAAATTAAAAAAAAAAATGCATGTAAACAATTATTTAGTCTTAATAACAAAAATGTATATTACTTACAATAATTTACAATTTATTTTAGTTTGCAGAAACCAAGATGAACACCGACGACGATTCAATGCAGAATTAAGAATTTTCAAATATTGATTTAGGATGAATTTTTAATTAATTTTTAGTATACTTTTAATAAATTATATATTTTTTTTGCAGATTTAATGTTTGATATTTTGATGTTTAATTATGATATTTACGATATGTATTATATTGTTTCAGTTCGCCTTAAAAGAAAACTGCATTACTTCTATTTGTTTATATTTAGTCGATCTTTTGATCCTATTAATCTAACATTTTTCTAATATTTAATTGTTTTCTTAATGTATGTTCAAGGTATCTAGAAAGCACAGCATGGCTTTCTACGAAAGGAACTGATACTAAACTTCGGATTCCTCATAATCCTATAATCCTCCTATCGCATCCTGCTCGCAAAAATAAACACACATAAAACTAAACTAAATCAAACAAACATTTAAACTAATAATGAATAGATGAATTCGCTACGTACACTAATATTACCACAACTACACACTGAGAACTATCACAATTATAACCTACGATCATAGTAAATAAGACTACACAAACTGAAAATTATATATATCTGTTGGCAAATGCAACAGTTATTTTATTTGTTGTACGATGTACAACTAGGTTAACAATTTTTATTCCACAAGATGAACACCAACTAACTGCACGTATTTCCTTCCCAAGGGAAATAACAAAAATATACACAAATATGCCTGCACATGCAGCAATTAATAAATTAGACTTACAAATATTACTTCAAGATGAACAAGAAATGGACGCCAACTGGACTTATTCCAAATGGAAAACTCGCAAACTGCACAAATTTCCAAAAGGAAATAAACTAACACCACAGCATTTCCAAAGGGAAATTGACTAACAACGCAACATTTCCAAATGGAAAGGGATCAACAACTCAATATTTCCAAATGGAAATTGAAAACACACTTAATCACATAAAAACAAACAAATCTTTAACTAAAATCTTAACACCTTATCTTACTAATTAGCTCTCTTTTAAAAACCTTATTCAATACCTTTCCTTCATTTTTTGTTTTGTTTTGTTGTATTTTTATCACCACACTAATAAATAGATTTTCGTGGTGCTATATATGTATTTAAATATACTTGTTCATTTAAATTTTACTGCTTATTTATTTATTACTATAAATTTTTCTGTAATGTATCTATATGTTGAATTATTTTGGAATTATTTAAGAATTTTTCGTTTATATAGAATCACTTCAAGAAAAACATATGCATTTTCGTTTATATAGAGTCATATTAACAAAAACACATATATGCATATAGAGTCACTTCAAGAATTCAAGAAATTACATCCATCACCATCACTCAGAAGCCTATATTGTCTACCCTTGCCAGTTACATCTCCATCAGCAACACTCGCCAAGCAGTGTTTGCCAATCAACCTACCACCAGAGCAACGCTCACCCACTCAAGCAGCGTTTGCTCCAGAAGAAGATGCCTGTAGTCTACTGTACACACACTACCTTGCAGAGGTTACACACACGCCTCTCGCCATACCAGAGGATAACCTTCAAGCCTCTACAACACTAGATTACCTCCCAAATTTTTCGTGCCGAAAAATTTCTCCAGGAGGAGGCATAATGTGATGGATGCAAGAAACTTAGAAATATATTAATTCATAAATAAATCAAAAATATCTAGATATGACATTCCCTTGCAAAAGGACAAGCCAGGTATAGTTCCTGGAAAAATTTAAGAACAATTATGGCATTGTACTACCCCTTCTTCTCACAGGGGAGGAATTGAAGGAACAAAGAGAAGAGATTGTTTTAAAGACAGACTTGTTCTAGAATTCAAGGAGGACGCTTCTGAGTTGTGTCGTAACATTACAGTTTATTCCAGTTAATTTATAAGCATATTGTTGTGATAATCTAAAGTAACTTAATTTCTCTTAGATAATATAGCTATTTTAAAAACAGTGTGATTTCTTGATTATTACTAATACTTCATTCTCTTTTAAACTTGCATACTTACAAGCCCTTTATTATACAATACCGCTCGTGCGGTATCATCATAATAACACATTACAGTATGTATAAGTTGTTAAATATTTATCGAAGGTCAAACTCAACTGTTATCTGAGAACTTTATACAAAAGCAAATAGTAGGTGTAAACAGACTTGTATAAGAAAGAATACCTTTTATTATGAAAACTTAACTTTAATTTTAAATAAAGTAAATATTAGTAAAGATTATTGGGCTATAATTAACACTTTTAAAAAAAGAAATAAATTCGTACTTCCGCGATGTAATCATAATGAATTAATAAACTATTTTCGTAATCTGTTAAATCCCTCTTTAATTTATCATTATCGTATGCTGGACCTTTAATTGTCAATCATGAATTAGATAAAGCGATAGTAATAGATGAATTAATTGATATTCTAGCGAAAGCAAAAATAAACAAGGCTCCGGGAACAGACAGAGTAACCTGTAGAGTTTTATAAAAATGCGCCAAGTGAGTTTTTAAATATGATATTGAATGTGTTTAATAACATTTATGACAAAATTTCGGTACCTACCTCTTTTGTAAAAGCAATTATTTTTCCGCTATATAAAAGAAAAGGTGATGAGAAGCTGTTTCAAAATTTTAGAGGTTTATCATTTGTAGATTCCATTGCGAAATTGTTTTCCGGTATTCTAAAAAGTAGGCTTGTTAAATGGTTAAATACAGAGAATTTGTTACATGAATTTCAAGCCGGGTTTCGCGCTGGATACTCCACTGTTGACCAAATATTCTCATTGTATAACATAGTTCAGTTATTATGGGCTCAAAATAGTAAGAAAAAAGTTTATGCTTTTTTTGTCGACTTCAGGTCTGTCTTTGATCGCGTGGTCAGGCGTGCTATGTTCTATAAGTTAATTTGGGAGTGTCAACAAAAATGTTGACTCAATAAAAGGATTATTTCATAGTACTTCTGCAGCAACTGGACTGACTGATGATTTTGAAATACGTATGGAAGTGAAACAGGGATGCGTAATAAGCCCATTATTATTCGCCTTATACCTTCCCATCATAATAACTTATATGATGAGCTAGATGGAGGTGTTACAATAGCAGGTTTAACAATAAAATTATTGGCATCAGATGGTGTGGTGCTGATAATATTGTCACAATGAGGCGTATGATGTCACTTAGAATGCTATTGTGAAAAGTGGAATTTGGAAGTGAATTTAGTCAAATCCAGAATAGTAGTATTTAAACCGAGTGGCGGCAAAATATCGTGTAAGGAAAATTGGTATTTTCAGGTTAATCCAATTGATAAACTGTATTCGAATACAAATATTTGGGTGTTAAATTTAGTAGCACGCTGAACTTTAAAAGGCATCTTATGTCAGGCTAAACTAGGTCAGGCCAAACTAGGGTTAAACAGTTTCGGCAGTGTTTTGTTTTTGAATAAAAATATAAACTTTGCTAAAAAACTGAGGCTATTTCATGAAACTTCACGCTCGGTTCTTTATTATGGGGCCCAAGTTTGGGGCTGGCAACAGTTTGATGAGATTGAAATGGTTCAGCGCTTTTTCCTTAAAAAGATATTTGGATTACCACAGAATATCCCCACCTACTTTTTGCTACTTGAAACCGGTCTAAACAGTATATGTATGTATGTATACGTATCGGCTGCATGTAAAATATGTTTGAAAAGTACTGCGAATGGCCGATGGTAGGTTACCTAAATTTTTGGCTAAATCTATTATTCATAAAAAATTAAGTTGGGCTAAGGAATGGCTATCTCTTGTCAACAGTGGCGGCTACTGGTATTCGCGATTGCGCGACTAAACCCCCCAGCAATTTGAAAAAAAAATACTTCCTCTTACTAGGAGTAAGAGAAAGTAATAAAATTAATTAAAAAGTAACAAATTATCATATTTTTATTACTTTCTTTTATTTTATTTCATATTTCAATTTCAAGAAATATATTCATTTTTACTTTCTCTTACTCCTAGTAAGAGGAAGTATTGTAATCGTGTCAAATTTTCGATATCGAGTTTCACCGGAAATATCCGTTTTGAGGTCCCCTGAGTCCAAAAAAGTGGTTTTTAGCGAATGGTCTGTATGTGTGTGTGTGTGTGTGTGTGTATGTATGGATGTATGTAGTGAAAAACAGCATAGCTCAAAAATGAAAAACCGTAGAAAGTGAAACTTGATATTCCGATAGCTTAGGTATCACCTGGGACTGACTCTACGTTAACAGTCAAAATTCTCTCAACCGGAAGTACCACTATAGTTTTTTTTTTTTTGTACGTTTTCAGCAGCGATTTCTGCAAAAACAATATAGCCACCCGACAGCCATTTACTATTTAAAAATACACCCGGTGTATCCACAACTACCACGCACAAAGAGCTACAACTTTGATTGAAAATTTCTCGGAAAATTCATTTATAAGGGCACGTACGGAGGAAGGGGTGGGGTTAGGTTTTCATCTAAAGTGCTATCAGTTTATTAGACAATTCTGCCTTCCTAATAATGTAATTAGAATTAAATATGTTGTTGAAATTCCGAGTTTGAAAAAATCGGATAACCGGAAGTGCCTTTATTTTAACACTTTACTAAAAGATTTCTTCACTTTTTCGCGATTTTCTCAAAAATGGCTATGATGTGATGGAACTTCGTATATAAACTAATCATGGTTGATTATACAATTTAATCATCCAAACAAAATTAATTAGAAATAAATAGTTGGCCAAAATTCCGAGTTTTAAGAAAAGTAGTTGACCGGAAGTGCGCTTTTACTGAACTGTTTTTCAATTTTCGACGAATTTCGTTAAATTTGGTACACAAATTTTGAGAACAGGAGTAAGAGAAAGTTGTGTGAGCGTTTCACACCAGATTTTTTTTTATATTAGTTTCAAACATTAGTCACTGTAAAAATTGTATATATTGCCTGATCAAATTCAATCAAATCCATGTAATGAATGATGTGAATGAAATTAATTTATCAATTCCGAGGAGAATCAGACATAAAAGAATAGGAACGTATATCAGTATAGGAGCTCACTCTAATGTGTTGTTTAATGTATTGTGCACTTTTGTACGATTGTACGTACAATAGATGTACAAATCAGGAGATGTATAAAATGTAGGAAGTTGGAGATTCACAGTTCGGCGTCGCGCTGGAGAATTGAATATATATATATATATATAGTAACGCAGCCACTGGTGCCATCTAGGAGAGAAAGCAGGTACCTCAAGTTCTCCTAGTGGCCGCTAGGAAGCGCTGGCGGCGCGCTCTAGCTCCTTCTAGAAGAATCGAGGAAGTTCTAGACCCTTCTCCACCGGTATAAATAGTGGGGCAACACAGAGTCTAGAGAGTTTCTTGTTACTAAGTGTACGTTTGTGAAAAGTGTATAAAAAGTAAACAAAGTGAACTTTTGTGGTTTAAACTGTGAATTAATTATTATTAAGTGTTGTATTTATAAATTGGTGTTTTTCTTATTGAGGTTAGCGTATTTTATCTAAACGAACCCACTTAAAACTAGTTGCAGTAGCTAGATTAGAGGGAAAAACGTTACAATATTTCTTTGTGTTAGTATAAAAATGTGTGTTTCTTATTAACTTTTTAAAATAAGAGTGGGGGTTACTTGCGCGTTGAACGTTGAATACTAGCTAGTTGTAGTTGAACGAACTTACCCGATCTTATCCGAAGTTATTTGCACATTCGATATTGCACTGAAACAGCCGTTACTTAATTCGTTATTTTTACTTTCTCTTACTCCTAGTAAGAGGAAGCACTGTAATCGTGTCAAATTTTCGATATCGTGTTTTCACCGGAAATATCCGTTTTGAAGTCCAAAAAAGGTTTTTAGCAATTGGCCTGTGTGTGTGTGTGTGTGTGTGTATGTATGTGACCAGCATAGCTCAAAAACGAAACCCCGTAGAAAGTTAAAATTTGATATTACGTTTAGTTATCACCATAGGATCTGACGGTGCGTTATCTGTCAAAATTCCTCAACCGGAAGAACCACTTTACTAGTTGTTTTTTTTTACGTTTTTGCGATTTTCTCAAAAATTGCTCCGACGATTTTCTTTGAACTTTGTATATCAACTACACATACAAAGAGCTAGAACTTTTATTTGAAACATTTCCCCGGGAAAAGTCATTTAAGGGTACTTTTGGAGGAGGGGTGGGGTTAGGTTTCATCTTAACTGTTATTTCAGTTTATTGTGATGCGATGTGGCCTGTGCAAAAGTGTGAATTTTATATTTTTATCTAGCTTTCGAATTCGAATTGGTTAATTTTTGTAAGTCATTATATTTTATGTATTTTTCTATATTTATATTATTATATTTTTATAATTATTATTATTATTATTGTTTTTGGTGTTCGTTACGACCGCTGTATTCAATGTTGAAAATTGGATTTTGAGGTTCGGTCATACAAAAGAACTCTTTTCAAATTTCCTACCGACGGTTTGGGCAAATTTATGGCCTTCTTTAGGTACAAATGTTTAGTTAGAATTCCAGTAGTAATTAATCTAGTTTAACATGTGGGGGGGGGAACCCCAAAATATACCCCATCAGACCATGTTGGACACACATTGCGTGATGGTATGTCACAGGTTAAACTAGATTAATTACTACTGGAATTCTAACTAAAATAATTTTTACCCTGAAGAAGGCAATAAATTTGCCGAAACGTCGGTAGAAATTTAAAAAGAGTTCTTTTGTATGACCGAACCTCAAAATCCAATTTTCAACATTATTATTATTATTATTATTATAATTTATTATATCTCTATATTTATTTTTAAATTAGATGAAGTTTTAAACAATTTTTAATTCCTTCTGTTTTCAATTTATCATGTCACAATCTATAGCAATTAATAGTGTTGTATATTTAATTAAAAATTCGTATAATTTAAATTACGAAGATAGAATTAGGATTAAAAATGCCGGTCCCCCGCGTCCTAACTTAATCATTAATACTAATTACAAAAACAGAGGTAAAGATTTTATCAGAAAATTTTTAAAAGTAAAGAAATTACTTGGACACAAACTGGCATTAACGATTTATCCCATTTAACCCAAAAAAATTAAAAAACATTCAGATTCAGTTTCCCATTCAAATTCAGTAATAGATTTTGAAATTTTAGGTAAGCAAAACCTTTTAGTTCAGTTAGATACTGCTTATCGTCAAAACATAGTTAAGCATAATGATGATGTTAGGAAAAACCGCTACATTTTATCTCAAATTATTAATCGTACTAAATGTTGTGGTGCGTTTGAACTTGCCTTAAGGGGTCATGATAAAAATGAGAATTCAAATAATCCGGGAAATTTCAAGGGATTAATTAATTTTACGGCAGAATTAGACTTATCCAGGAAAGAACATTTAAAAAATGCAACACTTTTTAAAGGGACTTCAAAAGAAATTTAAAATGATTTACTATATTGCATCCTTCATGTATGTCGCTCTCAAATAATGAAAGAAATTGATAATGCCAGTTTCGTTTCAATAATTGCGGACGGAACACCCGATTTATATACCCAGTTACAGTTAGTAATAGTATTTCGCTATGTCCTTGCTAATGGACAGCCTGTGGAAAGATTCTGGACTTTTTGTTCAGGTCACAATGTCGATTTACTTTCCAATAGCATTAAAACTGAATTAGATAAAGTAATTAACAATAATAAAAATAAATTAGTTTCCCAAAGATATGACGGGGCAAATGTCATGAGTGGGCAGCATGCAGGTATTCAAGCTCTTATTAAAAATGACTATCCGTTTGCTTATTTTGTCCATTGTTATGCTCATCAATTAAATTTGGTAATGGCTCAAGATTGTCGAGCTAAAACAGAAGCACGAATTTTTTTTCTCAGATATTAGTGATATTCCTAATTTTGTTTCCAATTCTCCTCAGCGAACTTCAATTTTAAATGAAATAGTAGGAAGGAAATTCCTCATTCTTGCTTCACTAGATGGAATTTTCATTCCCGCGTCATTCAAACTGTACATGAAAATTATGATACCCTTATAGAATGTTTTGAAAAAATAGAATTGACTAGCCATCAACCAAACTCAATTTCCCAGGCTAGGGGACTAAGACTTAAACTTGAACAACCTGCTTTCAAATTTTGGTTAGAATTATTTTTTTAAATCATGCCCCATGTTGATATTTTGTCTGCCCAATTACAAAAACGCTCCACAGATCCAACTGAAGTTTTTAAAGCCGTTAAGCTTTTTGAAGAAACTATCAAATCTATTCTTAATGAAATTGACAGCATAGCTAATCGTTCTGAATTTGATTTACCTTTACAAAAATGTCACAAACCAAATCCTTTCTTGAACAAAAATGTAGTTGCAAATGAAATTTATGATAATGTTATTTGTCAAATGACCCACAGATTTCAATTTTCTACCCATCTGTTCAAAACTTTTGTATCCTCAAACTTTGTCCACTTATCAAATTCGATTTCCTAATGATCTTTTCAAAACTGTTGGTGATTCATACCCATTTTTCAACATAAATAATTAAAGACAAAACTTCAAGTTCTTTATATGCGCCAAGATCTGAGAGGGGTCGACGGTGTTGTCTCATTGTTAAATTTTTTTATAGAAAATAATTAAAAAAATCAGTTAAGTGAAATATGCCAACTGCTTATATTATTAATCACTATCCCCATGTCAGCCGCTGAAGCGAGTGCAATTTTTCAACTCTTAATAGAATTAAAACTTTTCTTCGCAGTACACTTAACAGAAGATCGTTTAAATGCTTTAGCTATGATGTCAATAGAAAAAGAATTGATTAAAAACATTAAAATTTTAATGAACAAGTAATTGATTATTTTGCCGTAAAGAAGGATAGAAGGATAGATTTAATGTATAAAACTGTATCAGAATAATTGTTTAAACATTTATACTAATCAATTTTTTTGCTAGTCAATTATAAAGATTTAAATATTTTCTGTTAAAGCTACTGTCAAATCTTTATATATATAAAAATGAATGTGTGTCTGTCTGTACTCTATAGATTCAAAAACCATACATCCAATCGCCGTGAAAATTTGGGAAATTATTAGGTATATCCCCGGGAAGGTTTTTGCAAATTTGTTTTTAAAATCAGAGTTCTAGGTACTCCCGAACAAATATCCCAAAAATATCAAAATAACATTTAATTAGTAATATTTGTTAAAAGATGGATAAATTGAAAAATTAAATTGTTACACATGAAATTTAGTCATAGAATTTACTTTCATAAAGCAAATTAAACTGTAAAAAATAACATACCCATAATAACAGTAGTAATAAAAATAAAAATACAAATCAAAAATATTATTGATTTCCAGCTGAAGAAAATAATTGGAAATACGTTTTATTTAACCCCACAATTATGCCACCAAAGCGAAGTGCCATTGGTCGTTCTACAAATCAAGCAAAAAGGAGAAGAGAAGAACGAGCTTCAGAAACAAGTGAACAGAGAAAAACTAGGCAAGAAAGAGATCGAGATCACACTGCTCTTGCTCGAGCTTTAGAAACAAGTGAGGCTAGATCCACCTGGAGGCACTGGCAAAACTTTTCTTATTTCAATTATTCTGGCAACTATAAGATCACAAAATAATATTGCACTTGCTATTGCATTTTCTGGTATTGCAGCAACTCTTTTGGACGGTTGTCGAACAGCACATTTAACATTGAAATTGCCATTAAATATGCAGGTAATTGAAACTCCAACATGTAATATTAGCAAATATTCTGGGATGGGAAAAGTACTAAGATCATGTCAGCTTATAATATGGGATGAATGCACCATGGCACACAAGAAATCATTGGAAGCACTCAATCGCACATTAAAAGATTTGAGAGGAAATGAGCAGCTCTTTGGTGGTGCACTCATTTTGCTAGCTGGTGATTTTCGACAAACTCTACCAGTTATACCACGTTCAACACCTGCAGATGAATTGAATGCATGTCTCAAATCATCAGTGTTATGGCGGTATGTGGAGAAAATATCTTTAAAGACCAATATGCGTGTTCAATTACAACAAGATGAATCTTCTGAAAGATTTGCAAAACAATTGTTAGATATTGGAAATGGTAAAATGGAAATGGACGAATCCACACACTGTATTACATTACCAGAAAACTTTTGTCACATTGTAAAATCCACTGATGAATTGATTGCCAAAGTTTTTCCAAATTTATCGCAGAATTATAAAAATAATCAATGGATTAGTGAGCGTGCTATATTGACAGCCAAAAACATTGATGTGAATTTAATAAACTGCACAATTCAACATGAAATACCTGATGAAGAAACAACATATAAATCCATAGATACTGTTGTCAATCACGATGACTCAATTAATTATCCAATATAATTTTTAAATTCATTGGATCTACCAGGAATACCACCGCATATTTTATCTTTGAAAATTGGTTCCCCAATCATCCTTCTACGAAATATAAATCCTCCGCGACTATGCAATGGGACTAGGCTATCGGTAAAAAAATTAATGAATAACATAATTGAGGCAACCATTTTAAATGGAAAACCCCAAGGGGAACATGTACTACTACCACGCATTCCCATGATACCAACGGATACTCCATTTGAATTCAAACGTCTACAGTTTCCTGTACGACCAGCCTTTGCAATGACCATTAACAAAGCACAGGGACAATCACTGCAAGTATGTGGATTAAATTTGATAAATCCATGCTTCTCACATGGACAACTGTACGTTGGGTGTTCACGAGTTGGAAACCCATCAAATTTATTTGTTCTTGCACCAGATAGGAAAACAACAAATGCTGTATGTTTACAAGCACTACTAAGATAAAGTTCACCATCAATCATCATCATTCATTTCATGATGATATTTAATAATTACAAAATTATTGTTCAATTGAAATTCGTTTGCAATATTGTTTAATATCACAAGTAAAGAAGCATGTTTATTCTACCATCAACTATGCGGAACTTTATCTTAGTAGTGCTTGACAAATAAATGTGCGGACAGATATGGCGTTTGAGTTCAAACGAATTCAATTTCTAATACACCTTGCGTTCGCTATGACTATCAATAAAGCGCAAAGACAATCTTTGCAAGTGTGCGGTTTGAATTTAGAAAACGAATGCTTCTCTCATGGGCAATTATCCGTCGCATGCTCCAGAGTCGGTCATCCTTTATGTTTATGCAGAAAACGGACAAAAAAAAAAAAATTGCAGTCCATTCACTCACTAGCTTCACAATAACAAGAGACTTATAGTTAAAAACATTTTTTCTTTCTTTCCTTTCGGATCACAGCAACGCAACGTAGGGTATTAACTTGAATGGTTTGTTTTTTTGCTGAATCTATGTTAACTATAATACTTCTATTTACTTCCCTAATAATTAAAATCAGATTGAGCCACAGCGATGCGTGACCGGGTTTAGCTAGTTTATTATAAGTAGTAACATATTTTAAACAGGTCTTTAGGGAAATTTTAATTTCTTTGAAAAATAAAAAAAGTTTTGATAAATTAATGTGTTTTTGTTATAGATTGTTTTGCCGTTATATGGCTCCAGGCGAACTCTCCGGCATTATAATTGAGAGTAACGCGCCTGTTATGGTATCTTATTGCACGTTAAGTTGATGTATTTGCATTCTGTTTGTTTATTAACAGTGTCAATTACATTATTTGCAAACAAATGTAAATATATCGGTTTATAGATGTGACTTCAGGTGGTGTGGAAAACCATAAAAATTTGATATTGGTATTTGGTATTTAAAACATCACTAAGATATATGACCCAGCAAAGAATCGATGCTAACACATTGACATTTCCTTTGAACCGAAACACTTTATTTAGATAATAAAAATTTCCGTTAAGTTAACCACTTAATTTTCAAACTCAAACGGTACCTAACTCTTTCTTATTTCATAATTTCTGTCTACCCAAGCTACTAATTATGATAGGTGATGTAAGCAATTTAAAAAAAAAGAATAAGAACCCCCACATATCGAAGTCACGAGCCGCCACTGCTTGTCAATCACTTTCACATATCGAAGTCACGAGCCGCCACTGCTTGTCAATCACTTTAATATCGACCTTGGCATTAATAGAAACATTGTAGAACAGTAGGATGAGAATTCAGATACACTGTTGCGAAATATGATTAAGCATCAGAGACATTTTCCGTGGTAGCCTGCTTCATTTTGTGGTCATCGACCGGTTTCGGGCGTTAACCTATCTTCAGTATGCGTTTTTTTAGACAGTGTGACAACACAGACTCGCACAGAGCAAACTTAGTTTCACACTAACTGAAGTTGTCACACTGTCTAAAAAACGCATCCTGAAGATGGCGAACGCCCGAAACCGGTCGATGACCACAAAATGAAGCAGGCTACCACGTAAAATGTCTCTGATGCTTTCCAGCTCTGCGGAACCAACCACCACAACAAATATGATTAATTTTGAAAAAAATAATTTATACATGAAAGTTAATGATAGATAGCGCTTTTCACTTACTATATAAGCACGTCAAGTTTCAGTTTAGTTCAGGTGACCACTATCTAACAACTCAGAGTTTTCTGGATTGCAAATTAATTATAAAAGTAAGATCAGAAATGATTAATTTAAAATATAAACCATGGATATCTGCCTTCTCATCGGACTGTCTATTGTGTAATATGGGGCTCAAGGAGATCACTTTTTGATGGTATGTCCTGCTCTTGGAAATTATAGATTGAAAATATTGGGGGAAGATGAGATTTCTACAGAAAGCATGTTAAAACTATTAAATGGCCACAATTGGTCTCAAATTGTTGCCTATGTACGATGTACTTACAAATATAGACAATCTGTACTTGAAAACTCTACATAGACCACGGATATTATTCTGTTTGTTATTTTGGTTGAGTTTGTTTTTATAAGTTCTTATACAATAAAAATATACAACATATGAAATAAAATATAAATATAATAAAAATAAATAAATTAAAAAAATATATATATATATATTAAATATAATATATATGTGGTTATGGAATTTGATTTCATACTACTGTTTGATTTGGTTCATGGGATGTGTTTATTGCAATTTAGATATTTGGCATATTAAATATGTAATAAATAAATGTAAATATATGCTAGATTTATATTCGTTATTATAGTTGTATTAAGTAATTATTGAAATTGTTTATCCGATAATGTAAAAATTTATTTTGATAATTTATCCGATATTTTTAAACAAGTTTATTATTATGGATTTATGATATATACTTTGCTTGTATTGTAACGCGTAACTCGCCTGACGGTCACTGTACCCTAGGCTATATGATTCAATGAATATTATTTTTGTGCAATTTATTTAATTCGATCATAAATAAATAAATAATAACTCTTGCAAAACTTTGAAGGGGTTGCTGCTTCTATTCTTGAACAACTCCGCGGGGATTCCATCATCTTCTGGAGATTTATTGGTTTTCAGTTTTTTAATGGCCTCCTCAGTATCTCCGGTGGCTCCATTATTTCTTCCGAGGTTAGACTCACTTACCGTATATTACTCGCTGCATTTTTGTTCGAGACTATCAAAGTGCTGAACCCATCTCCCCAACACAAATAATTGCCCCTTTTATAACCCATTTTATGACCTCATTAGTACACTCTTTGGAAAAAGGTTCTAGTATCATTTGATTTGTTACACTCCTCGATTTCCTTCATCTATTTATTCATCCATTCCCTTCTTCTTCCTATGCAGTCTCTTTTCTTCTCTCCTTTTATTTACATATTCGTCCCTGGCACTACGAGTAGACCTCCTTTGGTTTTGCTGCGAAAAATATTTGTTTTACAACTATTTCTATTCCTACCTTGATTTTCTATTCCTGTAATTATTGCATTCCGAGAGACATCCTATTTTCCCATAATAATGCATTTTTCTTAATATCAATATAAAAGAAAAAGAATACTTGTATCGCAAGTAAAAGTGAAATACAAAATTGTCAAGTAAATGCTTTGTTTAAAACTGCATTATTAAACGTGATTTTTTTCTAATTAAAGAAGTTAGAGCTAATGTTCTTAGAAAATAAAATAAACACTCATAGCAAATTCAATAGAGTTTAATGGAAATATATAGAATGGGGCGTAAAGATCCAAAATTCTAACACTGAGAAAAAGAAACAAAATATAAATTTGGACTGGCGAAGAAACACCAAGATGGCAGAAAGATTAAGATCAAAAGTTCTATTGGTATCTGTTATTAGAGAAATTTAGAATTTCAGTTTCAGAAACTTTTATATAAAAATAAAGAATATATTGCCTGACATTAAATACTTGATTGTATTTGATAACAGTTCTCTATAAGTACAAACTATTTAAGTTTTATATTATATAGAAAAAAAATCTGGTTTTGATTTTTCAATTTTACAGAAAATCCTCACAATATCCACAGTTTTTTTTTTTACTTTTAATCATCCAAAACAATAAAGAAATACAAGTTTTTTTATATATATATACAAATAGTGAAAAGTTTCCAGCCTCTCATTACATATGTGCTAAAAGTAAGAAAACTATATATTATTCAAATTATTTCATTATTTATTTAACATTTTATTTTTGGTATAATATTTTATTTTTGTTTTGGTGGAGTGGCCGATAAAAATCGGCTCATTCAGACAAATATAGATCAATAGCGGAGTTTACTTTTCCGGATAATTACGTTAAATGAATACTTGGTGTCGCTGACACTAAAAACACCATGCCTCTGTGTATCTCATTTGAAATAAGAAATAAAATAATGCAATACCTAGCATTGGTCTTAGTTAAGACCTATACATAATAATATATATTTTTCACAATTTTAATACCATAAAAAATGTACATAGAAACTGATATTTCATATGACACGATAAAATTCTATATTACTGTATTTTCCAGTTGAGATCAAACAAGAGAGACCATAGAGCTTCCTCCAGGTAAATTTCTCTTAAGACTGAACAATAGAGACAGCTTAAAACTGATCAAATCACTACAATATAGTTATGTCTTAACTTTAATAATTCTGCCACTTAAATCATTTAAAAATTTTGCAAATAGTTTTAAGTAGTATTCACCGTCTCTGTAAACTTTTTCAAATATTTCATTTCTACAAGAACGGTTTCGTATACTTTGGTAATAGGGTCATCTATATTATAAATTAGCAACAAAAAGAAATACGGTAACATATTTCCGAATTATTTCGCAATCCGTGTAATAACGAGTTATCACATGGTGAACTATTGAATGTTGTCTCTCACTGCTGGGGTGGATGTATCTTTGAAATGATGTGAACAGTGGCCAAGAACGGATCTCGGAAAACTTCCATTCTACGCCTGTACAAAAACTGCAATAGGCTGTGCTCTGTATAATCTTGATCGGAAATAAGTCTTTCAAACAGCGCCCACAAAGAGGCAACCAAAGGTGAGTCACAAGTTGCACTGGTATCTAAAGCAAGTCGCCATACGCGGGACAAATAACGCACGCCTACCGTTCCTAAGATTTCAACTACAGTCTGATTGTGGCAGTGAATGTTGGTTCCTGACATTATATTGTCAGCAATTGCTGTGCATAAATCATCACGGGTCCAGTTTTCAGGAAGCACTCTGCACAAAAAATTTAATAAAACGTTATTACAATAGTAATTTAGTAATTGATATGTTAATAAACTTACAATTTAAAAAAAAATTACACACCGTCAGTTGAAACAAAACAAAAAATCTCATGTGAAATTCACACGATTTTCTTTTATTGCTTTCTCAACTTCTTACTGACCACTTTCTTTCACACCTAGGAATTATTACTGCAGATTTGTTTTTAAAATAGAAATGACACTTTAGAGAAAAGACCGTTTCTGTTCGGATGGACCACTATTTTCAGGCTGAGGTTTAGCTAGTTTCTGTAATGTATTGTAGGATGCGCAGGTGCAATTCGAATTTGAAACATGTTTTTATATTCTGAGATTGTTAGACTGAGCTGGAGCCACTAAATTTTGATATCTTCATGTCCAAGCTGGTAATAGAATGTTTTAGAAGAACTCGAATCATGGGAATCTTGAGAAATGAAGGAAAGGATAAATTGGTCAAGCTTTTCTCCCACTCAATGGTTCCGAACCTACTGTTAACGTATCCTTGGACATATGTTCGTCAAATTGCTTCACAAAATTATTTTTATGGACGAAATCAGGGTTGTCAGCAGTCTAAGATCTTTTGCGGTCTGAACAGAGGGTGCTTCTCTTAGGGACCTGGTTGGATCCCTTGCTGGCTGAAAGAGATATTTCTACGGTAGGAGTGTGACTTATGCCACAAATTCTTTTTTGGAGTTTGTGCGACAGAGAAGGAAACACCCATCCATCTTAAAACAGACTGCTAGGGATGTGAGAAGAACTTTTGTCGGTACAGAATGTCTGGGAAGGGTTTCATCTTAAATTGTCCGATGTGACAGGACTTCTGTGAAACTTAAGTGGATCGAGTTCAGGTTTAGATTTTAGTTCTAGTCTGGGTTTGTTGTTTTTTGGGGGGGGATATTAGATTCAGCGGGGATTCTGGTTCGACTGAGCTTATTAGCCTCTCCCCACAGATCACCGCACCTGCAGAAACCCCTAAAAATCAGTTTTACCGAAGAAAAAACCTTCTCGCTGGATGTATGCCTTAATTATACAAAGTTTTAAAGATTATCATTTGGGGTATTATCGCTAGAACTTGCAGAAACTCCAGTAAATTTTTGTAAAGAGATACTTCTATCCCTGTCCCCTTTTCTTCAAACAGGACATTTTTTGGCAACAAATTTAATTGTCCATTATGGTAGATTATGGTATTTTCGATGTTGGAAAATAAAAAAAACTACAATTTTGCCAAGTTTTGACAAATATATTGTCTTTTTTAATTAAAATTATTTATAATGTTTTGAACTTTTCAGTTAACATTGAACTAACGCAACCACAACAATTAATTGAATCGGTCATTTGTAATACCATATGAGTCATAGAAAGTAAGTTTTGAGAAAAATATAAAAAACTCTATATAGTTATGAATTTGAAATTAGCTCTGTGACGTTTTGATTGGGGGTTCATACATTAATATTTTTTATCAAGCAAGATATGTTGTTATCTGATTTAATTTCATCTATTACCATAATTCTTATACAATATTATTTAGTGTATTATTATACAGTTCTTAATCAGTTTGGAGCAACATAAAGTACATTATTTTACAGTATCCATTATTTATATTGCTAGTTTTCTTTCAGATTCATACCATTCTCATAGTCGATTTAACAATAAAATTTCGTTCACAGTATTCAAACCATGTTTAAGTTATCAGTAAGTAAATAATTGCATATTTATTTATTTAAATACAAGATATCCTTACAAAATATTAATCACCTACTGTCTCTGGCTCTATGGCGTATCGGCCATCGCAATATAGTATTATAAAAATCAATATGTTGATATGGATTATACTGAATTATCTTCCCTATGTCCTGTACCTTGTTTTCATGAATGGGCACCGGTGAATAGTGTGCTTTTTTTGTAGGCAGTGGTGGTATTTTGAGTGCCTTTCCAAAATTAAATAAATCCGCCACTCATCCATTTATATGAGTTGATGTTGCCACAACACCGGGAGTGCTAGCATCGTATATAAACATCTGGTAGTTTGTAATATCAAACAGAACCATTTGGTCTTTATGTGTACCTTTGCCTAGAGAAGCAATAGATAAGGTGTTTTTCTTGTAGTAGTGAGGCCATCAGTGCTTGAAATCTATTATATCAATGTTTCTGTCACTGTGAATTTATTGCTTTTACTCGATTTTGATATTAGTTCAGCATACTCAGAAGGTTCGTTTATCCTGTCAATGCGTCGAATCAGACGTTTAGCTACATCGAAACCCCTATCGCAGGGAAGATACGAGTGTCCTCGTATAGGTAAGTAATGGATTCTTTTCTTCAAACACTTTGTAGCAACTAGTGCAGCTAAAAACCTAACAACCGTGTGGTTTCTATTCTCCCTCCATAAGCATCTGAGAAAAGATGGAGTTCTTTTACTGTCTATTTTTTCTCTCGTTCTGTTGAACTTCATCATTTATATATTTCAACAGAACGAGCAGACTTCATTTGGCCCCTTTTTTCGCTTCGCCCTCATGATATGAGTAAAATGATGCTTTACCAGAGCTGATGTTGTGGACGCAGAAATTGAACACCCATAGCTGTCGGATGTAAAGTCGGAAATTGAGCACCCATTGCTGCACTGGTATGTCAGGAAGAGGCAGATTTTGCATAATGCAAAACGACAATGCCATAATATCACCATTATTGCTACATACTTCTTAAACTGTTCATGGTTGTACAGAACTTTTTTCTTCTTCTTTTGTGTACCATGAGTTCCGCTGCTGCGACTCTTTTAGCGTTGGTTCAAATGTAGGCTTTTAAGTTTCTGACACAGATAGAGCATGTATCTATCTTCGGTCTACCAAATGACAAAAAAAATTTCCTTGAAATATTGTAGATAGAACCTTTAGCTAACTTTCTCCGTAGGATTAATTATTAGAAACATTTAATGCATCTATCGAACATCCAGTCGTGAATCAAGATATTTCACAGTCCGACTAGAATAATGACCTTTTTTTCATGGGAAATGATTCTATATGATCCCTTATCAACTGGCAAGTATTCCCAGGGATTTTTCTTGAGCTTTATCCCACTTATCCACTTTCGCTCCATGCTGAAGTAGGTTGCATACCGGCGCACATGGTTATCAGTTACTCCATGCAGCCTAATGAAAGGTTTTTTACACACAATAATCCGTTTGTTACTAGAGAAAAGTAAACAAAGTTGGTGTTTCTGGCTTTAAGGTCCTCTTTTCTAAGACGTTTCCTCTTTACATCATGCTATAGGTTCTTGGAGGTACAAATCTTGCTCATTTTGGCTTTCTAATGACGAAATTTTGTTAACAATGGCTATTCTATCTGGTTCAGGTTTTTTCATAAAACACTGTTGCTTGTGCCTAAAAACAATAAAAACGAAAATATTAGTGTCTATGCCATGTTTCTGGCCATAACTCTACTTATTTACACATAAATGCTACTTTGTCACTGGAATAACAACTAGATTATTTCCCACCAAAACTACATATTGATAATCTAAAGTAAACATTATGATATTGTGAAAATGTGGACGGGTCCGCAATGCTGGATAACATCTGGTATTTTATCCGTCATAGCATGCACATTAATATTGTTCCTGACCGGTTTCGGATTTTCCAAGCAGATTCACCAAGTTCATGTAGAGAGTTACACTTCAACTTAATGTTTCTGTTACACTTACACTTGTATGTATGTGGGGAGGTTATAAGGTTATCTTGTAATATTATGATATTGTACTTACATGCACGGATCATCTTGCTTCCTTGCAGGTACTTCCTTCTCTCTGTGATTAGTGTGTGGGAGTCCCTCCACTTTGCAATACTTTATTTTCTCTCTTTTATACTCATCTCTGTTAATGACACCTTTTTTGCATTTTTTTACTTGTACTGTACTCATGGAACTAGATTCACTTTCCGACAAACACAACGCATCGCGCAACATATAACAAATCACAAAACCCAACATCGAGTTTTCACCAGAAATATCCGTTTTGAGGTCCCTGAGACCAAAAAAGTGGTTTTTAGAAAATGGTCTGTGTGTGTGTGTATATGTTTATGAACAGCATAGCTCAAAAACGAAAAACCGTAGAAAGTTGAAACTTGATATTCCGTAGGTCTCACCATGGGATCTGACAGTGTGTTATCTACCAAAATTCCTATACCGGAAGTATACCACTTCACTAGTTTTTTTCCCCCTTAAAAATGGCTCCGACGATTTTCTTCAAACTTAGTATATCAACTACACTTACAAAGAGCTACAGCTTTTATTTGAAACATTTCTCTGAGAAAATTCATTTAAGGGCACTTTTGGGAGAGGGATGGGGTTAGGTTTTTATCTAAAGTGCTATTTCAGTTTATTAGACAATCCTGTCATCTAAATAATGTTAATTAAAATTAAATATGTTGTTGAAATTCCGAGGTTGAAAAAATCAGAAGACCGAAAGTGCGTTTACTTTACCACTTTACTAAATGATATTTTTCACTTTTTCGCGGTATTCTCAAAAATGGCTCAGTCGATTTTCTTGAAACTACGTATGTATACTAAACATACAAAGATTTACAACTTTTATTATAACATATCCCTGGAAAAATTCATTTAAGGGCACTTTTAGGGGAGGGGTGGGATTACAGCTTCCTCTAAAATGCTACATAGTTGATTATACAATTCTATCATCCAAACAAAATTAATTAAAATAAATAAATGGCCAAAATTCGAGTTTCGAGAAAATTAGTAAACCGGAGTGCGCTTTTACTGGACAGTTTTTTCAGTTTTTGACGAATTCATTAAATTTGGTACACAAACTATAAGATTTGTCAATTATAATTTTGAGAACTGGAATAAGAGAAAGTTGTGTGACTATTTCACACCAGATTTTTTCATGTGCACATGTGTTTCATTCTCGTGCTTTTTCGTTTGTTTGCTATTCCCTCTTAAATGTGTATTCATTTTTAATGCTCCCAGCGACATAGTACAGTCTATATAATATTTCTAATGTACTAAAATGGTAATAGATGACATATTTCTTTTTTTTTAGTGTAATTAATTTTTAATTCTCCCAACGACATCTACAGGCATATCTTTTGTTAAATGTATATTAATTTTCAATTTTCCCATCGCTGCTGGACAGTGTTGTCTGTAACAAGAGAACACTGTCCGGAGGCCGGCAGTGCACTGAGAAGGCTCCGGGCGTCAATGACCTAGATGTTGACGTGCCATAGATTAAAAAAAAAAAAAAAAAAATTACTAGCGACATCTATACAATCTATAGAATAAATAATATTTTTAATTTACTAAAATGACAACGGATGGCAATTTTTTAAAAAAATTTTTTTTCCTACACAGACCGATTTTTGCACTATCTACCGGAACCCTGTTTTCCCTTTTTACTATTTTTTTTCTACATAATTCTTTTTTCTGTATTGTACTATTTAGGTTTTTACGTCTATCAACACTTGTGAAAGGTGAATAATACCCGTGCATATATATTTTTTTCACTTTTGCGATTTCTGCTGTTAAAGTAACAACTCTTTGCAATTTTTTAGTTACACTTTTTGAGTTATTAGTTATTATTTGCGTATATTCATTATTTTTTATTGCATTCTTTTTAGTAATATTTGCTAAATTTTTTATAAGGTACTTTTTGCTTTTTTTAAATCCGTAAACATAGTGCTTATTAAAATTTAATCGTGAGCCTTATTTATTGACAAAAATTAAATAAGTTCACAGGAAATATAGTCAGTTACTAATTATAAGGAGATCTAAAAAGATTAAATGCCTTAAAGAGGACGTTTTAAATCTTAAAGTGCTTGTAAACAAAAAGTGAAGAACACAACTTTGAGTTAGAAAAAATACAGTATGATGGAATTGCCGGCCATAGTAGGCAGTACCTGCCTGTTAGTAGGCAGTGTACAAACCACTCATTGCTAATACAGTAAAGAAAAGGTTTTTTGGAACACTAACTATAAAATTAGTCAATTATAATTTTGAGAACTGGAGTAAGAGAAAGTTGTGTGAGTGTTTCACACCAGATTTTTATTTTTTTTTTATTTAAGGTGCGTCTAACAGTAGCAAAATCTAGTAGTAAATCTAAGGGTAGCGCGGCTGGATTCGAACCCGGATCTCCGCGCTAACACTGAGCTAATCCGTTCCTCTTAAATGAGAACGAGATATTGTCATAAAGCTATATAACTTGAACTTTTTTAAAACAAAATTGAATATTTTACATCTTTTAAATAACAAAATAATTTTAGGACTGTAGTTACTTTTAGATTAATAATGTAGTTTCACTTCAATCGTGCAATCGTTATGTCTTCCAATGGTAAGACCAGAAATCGAACCAAGTACCGCGCGATTTTCTTCAGTTCTAAACTAATCAGCAATCGCGTCGCCCTTTTCATTCTTGCATATCCAATAATAATCATTACCTGAAAAAAACATTTTTCAAATTGTGCTTTTCCACACCTCCAACAATATGCAGACCGGCTGGTGTTTGAAACTCCTCGATCTCAACAATAGTGTTAGGCCCGCCAATGTTGGAAATCTCATGGTTGAAGTAATCAGAGCACAATTTCTGACATTTTTTATAAATAAATGGAACTAATGACACTTCTACCAAGTCCATTTCATGTTGACACAAATGTTCAGGGTAGTTGCGTGACCAGCAATATAAGATGAGAATTATGTCCTTCATTCTAGAAAACATTAAAATAAAAATACATAGATAACATTTTTAATATTTTGAGCTAACAGAAAAGAGAGTCTAATGTTATTTACGTAAAACAATATTTCAAAATTCACTATTACATAGCTAAAATCAGTGTTAATTCTCTATGCATGTTTTCTAAACTACCCATCAAGTAAAGAAAGAGGTAATGTCGTTATATCATATAAATAAAACTATCAGGAATGAATGTATGAAAGTGGGTACATTTATTATTATGTCATCATGGCTCCCTGTATGTCTGGGTCTGGCTAAATTATAGTGTAAAAATATGCAATGAGCTAGTTTACCAGAGTAAGATACTATTTCCAAGCACATATCGACATCTGTATTTTGAGTGCTCCATTATTTTCTTGTGGCTCATGTAATGGAATCTCACTAAAGATTCATAGGATCCAATGAAAGAAGAATCAACCTAGTTACTCGCTACCTAGGCCAGACAGTTTTACAACAGATTACGACGAGTTTAGCCAGTCAGCAACTTCTCTCAATGCTCGGCCAATCTCTCGCTACCTAACTTCTATTGTAAAGTCCTTGCAGTTTGTATTTCCTTTCATTACAGTGTTCAGTATATATTCTAGTTTATTTCTCAAAAATCCACTCTCTCTCCTTCTCATATCCATTATACTCTTATAAAATAAAAATGGGTAACGGTTAATATTTCCGCATTTCAAATTATTGTCCTTATCTTCTGTCCTGGGAATAGAGGGCGCAGAACTAAAAATTAACATATGTATGAATTATGTATAATATATTACGTAATAAGATGCTAGATAAGGGAGCACATCTAGATGACATTACATTGTTTTTGTAATCACTTGCTTAACACATTTATCTATGTTCACATTTTAGGTATATAGTAGGTACATAGTAGGTATATAGTTCTTACCTAATTTGCCTGACATCTTCTATCCAAGTACCCTCTCTAATTGGCAATCTACTTTCGCACTGGAGGCATTTCCATTCAACACCATCAAGGGAAGCAGGACTATCTTCAAGTATCATAGCTGCAGCTGCGGTGCAAGTTGTGCAATTCTTATTCCGGGCAATAAGACCAGCTGTTTGGCATGCTTCTATGAATTCTCGGTCACTAACTTGAGTCTTCTCTATTAGCATACGGAACGTAGTAGCTTCGCCTGTATCATAATCTGATCCACCATAATCACTGTCCTTGTCCGACTAAATAATTTGCAAAAGAACATAAATATCTTTAACAATCATAAGCAAAAATATAAAACAAAAAAAATATTTGAGAGCTTTATTCTTATATATTTTCTTTTTCTAAAAAAAAGCTTTTTCTAAATTGCCCTTTTTTAAATGAACTTTTATGTAGAGAATGTGTTTTGAAATGGCAACAATAAAAAACCGTAAGAATGTTAATATGTGCCAAAACAACAGGTTGTTAATTCACTGAAGTTGTGACAATGTCTCAAATCTAATGTTTTTGAAATATTACAGAATTCTTATGAGTGCAGATGATGTAAGCTACAGCAAAAACATCCATGGAATAACCTCTTCCGAATGACTGACATCTATGCATATTTCATTTCTTATTAATTCTCACTTTTCTCTCTCTTACATAAATGCAAACAACACCGATTTGTTTAATATCGTGTCCCTTCAAAAGAAATGAGAAGAAGGATATGGCTTGCATTGATGAAAAAGAACTAATTAAAACATACATATTTCTATTACTTTTGTGGTTGGGTCCGCAGAGCTGGAAACCATCAGAGATATATTCCGTGACGGCTTGCTTCATTCTTTGTAATCGACCGGTTTTGGGCGTCCGCCCATCATTAGGATGTTATTTCAAAGCATTGTGATAACACAGACTAGCACAGAACAAGTTTAGTTCATACATAGGGTATGAAATTTCTCTGATATTTCTACTACCTTTTAGCGCACTGAACTAACCATAATTCTCTCAAGTCTGTAGCAAATAAGAGACCAAGTTTTATGGATGGTAACTTACTTAATGATCACACTTGACAATAATGAATTCCATAACCATTAAGAATTCAGTCTTATAACAAAATGCCTAATACTCTTTACGTCGATTTTGAAAGGAGTACATTGAATTACATTATATCTTTTTAATTAAGAGTTTTCCAATTTTTTCAGCTCTTGTATTTTTATTAATTTGTTATTGGCTAATTTTAGTAATAGACTAAAAGTGCATTATTATTTGCTTGTTTACTCACCCGGGCATTCATACAAAATTATCTAGCCTTATAACTTTTTTTTAAATAAATATGCGTTTTATCACAATATTTTTTTAATTCAAGCAGGTTATATTATTTTGGCTGATAATTTAGCTCAAAACAGACAAGTGCTTATCCAGAAAAAAAACAAACAGATTAAATGAAAAAGTGATTATGCTGCCAATGGTTTAGTTAATATAAAGCAACAGATGAAAAGTCCTCACTTTATAACCTAAAGATGTGAGTATTGTAAAAAACCGTGATTTAAAAAAATAAACTTAAGTTAATAAATTCGCAGAAAAAAATATTGAAACAAAAAGACAAATGGAAAACATATTCGATAAGCTAGAGGTGAGCAAATTTTTGGAGTATTATTTTGTTTATCTTTGCTGCTTCACAACATAGAAGGTGTTAATTACTTACATCTCATTACGGAAGACTCAACGATATTTGGGTAACAATAACTACAATACTATAAACTGAGTTAAGAGGTCGAGCTAACCTCTGCCTTAGATTCGTTATCTTCATCTTTGAGAATATCTTCAGTCTGTGCATTGGCCATAATTTTATCAAAGTTTTCTTCTGTCATACTATGCTTTCGCTTCATTGAAATACTTAATCTAAATAAATGAACATATTAGTGTAAATATTCATGTTGAAATCATTGTAAATAAAAAGATAATGCATGTAATACCAAATAAATTCATTTACCTGTATTTGCATTCCCAGATTTACCTTACAGCAAGTAATTCCACTTGCGGTTGACTGTTTGTTGTGTTTGGTAGACATGGTTACCCCTACCAAGGGACAAGCCCGTAGTATTTAGAACTACCCCACCATTACAGTTAACACTTCAACGTGCTTCGAAAAACCACAGCCTTGTAGAGGTGCGTTTATAGCTGTGAAGGAGTAAGCCTGAGGGTGTCGGTTTGGTGTTTTTCTTTGAGTGGTAAACGCATCACATTTTTAATTATCTATTATGTCGGACGAGGCTGAAAATGTCGAAAGCATGGATTTTTCGAAAATGAAGGTGTATTTCTTGAAAAGCCACGGTTGAGAAACAACTTAGTTTACAACCTCCCTAACCTGGGCAACTTTATTTTTCAGGTGAATGATTTAAAAAAATTATTAAAATCGCGAGGATTATCAATAGCTGGAGTTAAACAGGATCTGATTGAAAGACTTCAATCTTCAGAAGCTGCTGCAGGTTAGAATTTAATAATTCTCAGAATCATTAAAATTGTGTTAAATTCTGAGTTTATTGATTTGAACCGGTTTTTCAGAAGCTCTTTTGGAGGGCAGCGAAGTTGGTGAAGACGGTTTTGACGAAGAATTAGATGTAAGAGAATATTATATATTATTGTGTATCTATAAAAATATATTGGTAGACGAAATATAAATGATAACACTGACACTGACAACAAAGAGGTATTCTAATTTAATTTATGTTATCTCAAATTTAAGCTTACTAATTTTGCAGAAGGAGTTAGACGAATCTGCCCTTATGGCTGATGAAGAACATAATGATGAACTCACTTCAAACAAAAGTTCTGATAAAAAGGAACAGAAAGAAAATAATGAGGTAGAGCTTTCTTTTATGCATAAAGTTCTGAGTTTGTGATGAAAACATTGGTTTGTAATAAGAGCAGGGCAAAAAAGTATTATTTTTCAAATTTTATTCATTTGGAATATGTGCAGTAGTATCGTTCAGGTCTTGATTATTGCTTGAGCAGCCCGTTCTAAGGTGCAAAATTATTAATTTATTTGAGAATTATTTAAAAAAGAGTGAATTACTTCTTATTTCTCTCCTATCTTGTGATTGCTAATCTCTCACCATGATTTATTATTATTACTTTAAATTTTCTCTTTTCATTAGAAGTTCTTTAATTTAGAAATCAATCTCTTTTAGAGACCACTAAAGTTCCACATTATCTCTTTATTTTCATAAATTCCAATTTTAGAATTTTGATTGTTTTCTCCAAGGAATCCAAGCATAATGAAGAAACGCCTGTTCCTTCGACTTCCCCAAAAATGATCGAGGATAACAAGGATAGTTCAAACAAAAAAGTTGATGATCAGAATGGAGCTGAAGAAGCTGAAAGCCAGACGTCTAAACAGGTATTTTATTACTTTCTCGTTATTAACTTACAGAAAACTAATAAACAGCTTTTAGGACAGTATTGCTGTTTGAAACGAAAAAGTATTAAGAGTTAAAAAAAAAACAAAAAAAAACGGATTGCCTACCAGATATTTAAGCAGGTTGCGAAAGCTGTTATAATTGGTGCCATTATGTGGTAATTATTTTTCAAGTGTGTAGTGGATTATGTTTATTTAATGAGAACTAAGCAATATTTTACATATGTGCGAAAAAATTAAGAAAGAACTTATTTAGCTGTCTTTTAATAGATTACTGTCGTACATAAACGTTCAGTCAAACACTCAACATATAAAAACAAATATGACATGGAAGATGCAATGGCAATTTAACCGCATCAAAAAGAGCCCTGAAGCAACACTATTTTTTTAATTGTCGAAAATATTAACCATGTGTTTCACATGGTTCCTAAATAATTAACTTCATTTTTTGCCAGCTTCATGTAAATTATGTGATTCGTATTTTATAGGAACAGTTGGCAGCTGGTTATTCTTCATCGCGACACAGAATGACTGAATATCCGAACTCATGGCGTAGGAAAAAAAAGTTATTCTTCTATGTATAAAAGTAATTATATTTCGTTGTTTGTTACTATATTTCCAGCTGATATATGAGATTTTATACTCTTTTCAGCAAGTATTATAGGTATAAAATACCTATAATGGAACAAGTATTTAGACGCGCGTTTTTAAAGAAAGTTACGTTCTAAATAATGGCCTACAACAGAATCAATTCAAAATTTATTGGACTACTCGGAGTCGAATGGCTGAACGCCTGAACCTCGGCATTAGTAAAAAAAAAAAAAATCAATTCCGATTGTTTAAATTTTATATAAATGCACAAAGCAGTCTCGAATGGTTCCCTCTGAATAATCCGTATTTGACCGTGTATTTTTCCTGATTTAAGAGACTGGTGGATTTCCTGAGATAGTACTTGTCTTCAGAGTCCGTTATGTCCCATGTTGAATTTGTCCTTTAGTTTTTTTTTATTTTATAAAAAGTTAATTTGAAAACCACATTGGCAACTAGAACTTTCTACAATTTTAATGGTGAGTGTTCAAATGACTGCTTTGAGATCAAGGGATCTATTGCGCTGATGTTACTGTATTTCATCTTATACTCGTATAAGCTTTTATGCTCTTTTCAGCAAGTATTATAGATATAAATGCGATAAGACTGGATATGTTTTTAAAGTAAGGTATAATTTGAAATGAAAAGTCTGTATAATATAAATAGGATTTACTAAGTCGAAAAACTATCTACATATTTGCCCTATTTTTCTACATATTCACCATTAACTTGCACATATTTCAAACACTTGAGTTTCCGGGTTGAAGCCGCGTCAGTGGCTTGCTAGAAACCGAAGTTTCGCCCATCTTGCAATGAGGTTCTTCAAGGTGTAACAACCCTAAAGAAGCTCAATGCAATTGGGCAAAACGTCGGTTTCTAGCAAACCACTGACGCGGTCTCAACCCGGAAGCTCAAATGTTTGTCATGAAAATGCTAGCGGAAATATACAAGATCGTATTGCACACGTTTGTAATAGCGTACCACCAGTTTCCCTATCCCGGAGTCAAAAAATCTGTCGCTATTATCGAGAACCTTTGATTAACACAATTCTTAATTTCATCTTCCGCAATACAAGTTTAAACAAAAAATGAATTAAGACATGGTAGGGCATTAGCGCCATGGCCTATTTGGAAAGGATCAAAATTTCCAACATTTAAGGGAATGGCTATAAAGCATAATCCGCTACGTATTGAAAAATCTATTGTGGCGCCTTTTGGTGTTAGTGTCAATACTTATTTTAATTTTTATCCTTATTTTTATGTCGCCCATCTTCTTTCTGGCAGCCCAAAAAGTAGGGATCTACCAGGATGTGGCATCTGCGTCTTTACATATACGACGACAAAGAATAGCAGCCCTAAAGATTCTATGGGTCCCATAATTTCAACAGAGCCGCATAATGGCAAAGTGGGGTCGGCTTAGTTCCTGTTTTGTGCAGATGATTCTGCAAATAGTCGTGGCCAATAGCAAGTCGAAAATTGAAAATCCCTGCGGGGCAGATCAGAGAGGATCTTGTTTTTCAGTACGCTCCTCCAGCGCTTGTTAGAAGCACTTTGTACCTGCTGCTTAGCAGTTATTCTTGATAATTCATTTTTGATGGCTGTAAGCCTCCTGATGGTGGTAGGGATTGCCTTAGTGGGTTGGAGCAATTTGTCGCTTCTTTGGCCATTCTATCTACCACTTCATTACCCCTGCTACTACAGTGGCTCGGGATCGACTGGTATGCGACTTCACATTTCCAGTAAATCAGTTCACTATGGAAGTCCAGATCAGTTTCGTTGGTCAGGAGCAATTGTGCTTATGGCTGGTATAACAGGCTTTGAATCTATAAGGAATAAGACGACCTTCCTTTTATCATGGCCTTCAGTTCTAATTAAAGGAGGCTAATTTGAAGGAAAGCTTCCAACTTCGCATCACAGTTGGATGTTTTTTATCCCAAAGCCTTTTCACCTTCAAACAATCCAGGAGAGTAGAAACCAACACCGGCAGTTTTGTTGTCTTAATTGCAGACTTATTAGATGGATACATTTCCTGGATGCAGGCCAAAGATAGAGGCTTTTAGCTCTTTTCGCACTTTGCTAATCTTATTTGAGATCATCCTATTGAAAGAGCAGTTGGTACTTTAAGGACGATATTTGATACTGGTTGCGCACTGAAAGTTCCCAAACATTCAGTGATAGCACATACTATCCATAAGCTTGAAGGCCTTATAGATAGCTGTAGTCTGAGTAGTGTTAATACTCAGACTGTAATCGTATGAAAAGTTTACGATGTGGAGTTGTTAGTAAGTTGTATATGGTGGTGAGCTAAAGTTTGTTAAAACCAAGAAGTTTGCAGCATCAACTCCTCTGCAAGCCGTATTTGTGATGTATGAGAATTGGAGGTGTCAGTGTAAGCGCTGTTCGTTTTGTTTGGCTGGGATACCTGCCGGGACACTAACATCCTGGAGAAATGGCTAGCCCATACGCCATATGGGATACAAATAATCCTGCAAAAAACGAGTCCACAAATCAATATTCCCGTCTTTTTTTTATGGATGGTGTGAGTTTTTTAGAGTATCGCAATAAGCATCGGCATGAAAGGTCTTCCTACATTCAAGAAAATCAACATGACCCTTTTTGTCCAACTGTGGTCATGATTTTTCTTGTAGAAGATCCTTATTTCGGAGAAGATGAATCCTGCCATTGTATTGATTGTTGTTTGCATTGCATTGTTAGTGTACGAAATCAAGGTCTCATCCCCAATACGGTAAGGGTTGAATCAACACAGTTCTTCGTTCTGCGTCATCAACAATTGTTCGTCCATTTCGAGACAAACTATACCATTTCTCACTGTCACTGCAACAATTGTCTCCTAAACTTAATAAATTTATCTGTAAAATCTCGGCATCACTATTGTTTTGACTGAACCAAAACTGCATCTCAGTACCAACCTCTCGTTGTCGCACTTTTTAAATTACGCGAGGCATGTCTTAACACGGCGACAGTATGGTCGATAGCTAGCGGTTGAATTGATATTGCCCAGTTATCGTGCTTCCCACTTTCGATTGTCGTCTATTTCATTACCTTAAAAAATGTCATCGAAATTATGTGGCTAGCATCAGCCACAAGAGTGTTTCTAAAATGATGGCCGCTCGGATCGAAGTTTCTATTAAGAGGCTGAACTAGAACATCTCTTTATACTAGAACATCTGCCGAGCTTGTTATTATTATTTCGAGCGCCTTGGTAATCAATGGAATAGATAACACGCCTCCTTCCCTTCATGAAAATTTGCCCAATTTCCTTTGATGTTTATATAATCTAATCTAGAAACTCGGGGCCTCCATTTAGACTTCAGCTGGGCCCATTGTGCACTCCCTAAAAACGCCTCACATCAGCCTCGTATCATTAAAAAACGCCAGGGCTGAGGCGAATCAAATTTCTGATCCCGCCTTCGGCTCCAGAGTGTGCTTCTGATCCCGCCTTCGGTGCCAAGTTTCAGGAATCATCTGCGAGCATAGTGCACACACTCTCCAAGAAGGTAAAATGGTGCTCATCCTTTTGGCCGCATTTCCTGCAAAGTGGGTCCTCAGAGAGACTCATATATGCAGATGCTTCCTTAGGAGCCAGTGCCCTGTAACTAGGGCAGTAATTCTTCTTAGTCCCACTTTTGTTCTACCGAGGAGATAGGTCGTGCAAGGCTTTGAGGGGCCCTCTAAGAAAATCTTGGAGTGCCTCAGCCCCGCAATATTTTCCTAATATAATGTATATTTCCGTGTTAGCCATTTTTCAATGGCCCCACAAGCAGTTCTGTACGAGATGCCGCAGAAAGGCTCCGGACCAATGGGCGTTCGTGAGGCGCCCTCCTTTGCGAGCTTGTCGGCCTCTTCGCTAACTTGAATGCCTTTGTGCCCCGATACCCAGCCTAGCCGAAGGCTACTGTTGCTTGCCAGAGATTCTAGCTGTTCGCGGCATTTTTTAATAATCCTCGACCTGATGCATTTCGCCTCTAAAGTTTTTAATGCAGCCTGGTTATTAGAGATCATAATTCTTCTGCTCGTTACGCCCTTATCTCTAAGATATTGGGCACAACTTAAAATAGCGAAGCTTTCAGCCTGAAAGACCGTTAGGGTGCTACCAAGAGATATGGCGATGCCGACGCCAGCGCGCCTAATATGCACGGCATAGATCCTGGAGCCATCTGTGTATACTACGATTTCGTTTTTACCCATGTTTGGACCAGTGTGGTAATTAGCGTCCACATGTGAAGTTGTCACCTTGAATTTTGAATCAAAGAGGTTCATCGGGTTCATTAGATCTGCTCCCATACCTAACAGGGATTTTCTCTAATTACCCGAATATTTTTCCATGGCCCTCGGATTTATATCCGAGTTGCAGGTTGTGAATGTTGGTCAGCCTACAGCCTATAGGGCCTCTGCCTCCGCAATTCATGTGCAGCGGCGGAAGTTCCAGAAGGATCTCAAGGCGGCCGACGGAGTGGAGCTCATGGCACCAGTAATTCCCAGATACACGCAAGCCTTTGGATCTTACCCAGCATTTTGCTAATGAACCACGTCACAGTTCTATGCCACCAGAAGACTAATGAGGAGTATATTACTAAGGGTCTTACCATCATGATGTATATATATCCAGTATAACATCCTGGTTTTGAGACCTCATGTTTTGTCAAGCTTTTTTAAAGGCTCACAAGGATCGTATTACATTGCGTCCCCAACTTATCTTTGAGTCCAACGTGAGTCCAAGATATTTAACCCTGTCCGTTACCTGAAGAGCGTTTCCACGAAAGGAGGAGGCCCTGAAAACATCAAGTTTCCTTCTCCTGTGAACAACACTACAGAAGATTTCTGGGGTTTATGTTAAGGCCTACCTGTCGCACCAACTGGAGGTGCTTCCAAGAGCCTCACTGCAACACTGCGACCTTGTGACATTCAAGAATTTGCCTCTGATAATCACAAGGTCATTAGCTCTGGACATAATAGTATCATCCATCAAACTCCTCAAGGAGCTCGTCCACCACCAGAGCCCACAGGAGGGTGAAAGTGCGGCCCCCTGCGGGCATCCCACCAGCGGAACCGCCCCCACAACTGTGGAGCCCAAGGTGGATGTTATCCTTCTGTAAAGAGAAGATTTTCTATCCAGCGAGAGAACAGTATATTTATCCCTTTCCTCCGGACAGCTTTGATTATTGAGTCCGTTGGGGTATGGTCAAAGGCTCCCTCAAAGTCCATGAAGACGCCCAGCGCAAATTCTTTCTGCGTAAGGGTATCCTCAAAACACAGCATTAGCTCATGTACGCAGGATTTCCCCGGCTGATATGCAAACTGTTTTGGGTGTAGTGGATACCTGAGAAGGTAGCAACGAGTTTCACCAATTGATGGGCCTATAAGATTTGGCCAGGGTGTAATCAGTACGCCCCGGCTTTGAAATAAAAACCACCTTATTAGGCCTCCATCGTTGAGGAATATAACAGAAGGCAATGCTTGCCTGCAGTAATTCTCAAAGTAGTCCAATAAGGACTTCAAGAGCTTTCTGGAGTAGTATGGGATCTTACCCCTGATATTTATATAAGTAGACAATTTAAAATTTTGATTCGTTCGCTAAGGTAAAACAGTAGTTATATGGTAAAATTGAATTTTTTTTTTCTTTACTCATTCTTACACGCATTCACAAATCATCTCACTCGCCGCTTGCGACTGGCATGGTTGTTTATTTTTAAGTTTGTGTTTTAGCTAAAAGTGAACCTAAAGTCACAACCACTCACCCTGACAGAAGCGGAAAGAAGAAAAGCCAGGGCTGAGAGATTCGGTACCCTGCAAAAGAATCAAGTGAGTACTTTTGAATTTCAATTAATCCATTATAGCTTTAAAAATAATGTACTGAGATATCAATAATGTTATTTCTGGTTAAATAATTTAATAATTATTTTTATTTAATTAATATTGTTTTGTAGAGGGGATAACTATAAAGCCAAAATATTATTACTTGAAAATCAATTGTGGCTTTATTACGAGGGTCCTTCAGTAAGTAACGCGACAAATCGCTATAGCTCAAAAACGATTTATTTAATCAATACAAAAATTTGGCTACTTTTCAACATAGTCCCCAGCAACTTGTCCACTTATTATTTATACACTTGTCCCTTCTATCGTTCTTCTAATTTGTGTGTGCCTCTGTCATAAAATTCTTTGGGTTGATCTCGAAGCCACTTTTGCACCTGATTTTTAACTTGGATTGAAAATGTTTCCCACGTAGAGCCTCTGTAAGGGGTCCAAACAAATGGAAGTCCGATGGGTCGAGGTCGGGGCGATAGAGGGGGATGTGTCCCATCCCACTTTTTGAGTTTCTTGAGTTAACTGTGCAGTGTGTGGGCGTGGGTTGTCATGAAGCAAAATCACGCCTATAGTCAAGAGTCCAATTTCATTCGAATGGCAGGCCTTGGTTTGTTTGTGAGCATATCACTGTAATACTGATAGTCACAATAAATAGGCCCCTGCGAATCCCAGAATACTGTAAGCATGACTTTACCTGCAGACTGCTGGGTCTTGAATTTCTTTCGAGTGGGAGAACCCGTATGCTTCCACTCGAGGCTTTGATGCCGGCTCAATGGCGCATCCATGTTTCATCACGTGTTGCAATTCTACTGAAAAATTCTTTTTCAAATAAACATCGTTCTTTCAGCTTGTGGCATGTGAAAGAACATCGTGCTTTCTTTTGGGCGTCCGTAAATTGTCTTGGAACCCATCTCGCACAAGTTTTCTTGTACTGCAGCTTATTCTGAATAATGTTATGGATAGTCACAATATTCGCGTGCACTTCTTCAGCTATCAGTTCAACAGTATTACGCCTGTTGTCCTGAATTAACGCGTTAATGCAAGATTCGAGGGAGGAAGTTGCAACTTCATCCGGTCGTCCATTTCGTTTCGCGTCACAAATTATTTAATATAATTTCTCGTTCAAACAATTATTCCCGTACACTTTCAACATTCTTTCGTGGGTTTCACTACCTTTGATATCATCCGCAACCAAAAGGCTAATCACTGATTGTTCTTCCGAGGTTCAGTGCTCGAGCGGACTCGTCATTGTTAATTGGATAAATTTGAGGTTATGCTTACTAAATACTCTCAAACAGCTGATGAGAAACTAAGTACAAGCATGCCAACTTGTCGTGCTGAAACTATTGTATTGATTAAACAAACCGTTCCTGAGTTACAGCGATTTGTCTCGTTACTTATTGAATGTCCTCGTATTATATTTGTGTTTGCATATAGAATGTAGTCTTGTTACTTATCTGCAAAGAGTACACTGACTAAGTGAGTTTGCTGACTAAGTGATGAGTTAATAATTGAATGAATTTTTCGGTTTTTCACTAAAATTGCTCCAAAGATTTTTTTTTTTTTTTTTACTATCCACACATATACAATTATCGCTTTATTTACAAGTATTCATGGAAAATTATTTTTAAGGATTCTGAGGAAGTGGAGTGGAGTTAGGTTTCTCCTCGAAAGTGCTATTTCAGTTCTTTGATTTTCTTCATAAAAACATCAACAGTTTAAAACACTAAGAAAATTTGCCATTTGAGTAAATTGCAAAAGAGGAAGTTGTATGAGTGTTTCACACCGGGTTTTTCATATGGAATGTAAATAGAGCTTACATTACATATGGAATGTAAATAGAGCTTACATTTCATATGGAATGTAAATAGAGCTTAAATTTCATATGGAATGTAAATAGAGCTCACATTTCCATTTTTGTCCTGGATCCATTGTGTTCAGTTTAGTTCAATTACAAAAAGTAACAAATAAATATTTTTTGAAACATTTTTTGCTCCCAGAGAGTATCCCTAAATTCCGTTTTGGAAATAGTGGACTAGCAGCTTCTAGCGTCCCTGTCAATATCTCACCCAAACAAAACAGTGAAACCGTCAACCTCATTCAGTCATTCAATACTTATAAAGCATACAGAGCTAGTTGATGTATGCAACTTGTTGGGTTAGCGTATCCAAAGACAAACTCTGTTGCCTTCAAACAAATTCATATGAATTACAGGCTCAAAAGCACACGTTTGTGCTTCAAAAAGTAAGGTCGGTGTCTACAGCGGACCGTGAAACTACAAAAGTATTTAAATCTACTTAAAAATCTGATGTGACACACTCACACGACTTTGTCTTATTGCTGTTAGTTAGTACATTATGTATAAAATTACTTATTTTCTTTACATTTTAAATTTTACTTATTTATTCTAACATAAAAATGGAAATGGGGGGGGGGGGACAAATATCTTCCCTGGTAGTTAGTAGAAGTGTGATTACATTATACTCCAGTTGACACCACCAACAGCATTGAAAACATCAGATAACATTTGAAATTTAACGCCAATAATTCAGCAAAACTGACTAAAATATTTTTTTTGAAAAATTTATCTAATAAAATGTTAGGTATTTATGTAAAGGTAGTATACACAGTTTAATGAAAATCGCGATTTTTTTTTTTTTAACTTAAGGTGCGTCAATATCTATGGCCTTTGGCGCCCGGAGCTTTCTCAGTACACTACCGGCCTCCGGACAGTGTTCTCTCGTTACAGACAACACTGTCCATCACCGGACAATGAGGTGTAGAGGCTTCTACGAAGAAAAAAATCTAAGGGCAGCACAGCCTGACTACTCGAACCCGGGACCTCCGCGTGGGAGTCCAGTATGCTAACCATTTCCCTTCTAATTATTCCCTTCCTTAGCGAAAAATTGAAGAAAAAAAACTATCAGCAAAGTCCCACTTCTGGATGATGGATTTTGACCGCAATCTTCGTGTTAGGTGTGATGGTGGTATCCAAACGGAATACCGAGTTTAGGCATCTTCGGATTTTTCATTTATGAGATATTTTATTTACATACACACTTAAACTTGCATACATATAGATATTCGCAAAAACCTTTTTCTTCTCGTCCTCAGGGAACCTCAATATTTATATTTCCTCTGAAAGCTCAATTTCGAAAATTTGACGCGATCACAATACTTCCACCCCTTACTAGCAGTAAAAGAAAGTAAGAAAAGGTCACTTATTTTTGAGTTTTATATTTATCGGTAATAGTTTTAAGATCTGTTGCTGATCCTATAATTTGGAATTGTAGGTGAGTTTTGCCTTCACGGGTTGGCCTTGTGGCTAGCGCACTTACTTTTGCTGCGAGAATTCAAGGTTCGATTCTCGTGAGGGCAAAGACTGGTTCACCCAATCATGAGAAAAAGTGGGAAGCTACAATTAGTAGCGCACCTTGGTAGCAAAAGCCAGAACGACGGCGATGGGAACCGCGGCGTGCTTACCACACGCCTTCGTGGGCTGTTGCGATAAAGGTTTTGTATGTGTGTCTTCAAAATATATATTATTTTAGGGAATATTTTCTTCTTTCAGATAGTGACGATGGCTAGAAGAGCGGAGAGATTTAGTTTAAACAAAAGCACAAGTAAAGCGGCAGACTCCAGCACCAGTCAGACAAAGGTAGAGCTGTTTATTTGAAACGTTCTATTAAATATACAGTTTATTTACATAATTACTTCAATTTCATATTTATACATAAAATAATAATTATAAATTAAATTTGAGCTTTTTTTCTTTGTTAATATCTTGCAGCAAGTTTATCGATAATTAGTTTCAACCTAATTCTAAAATTTGGTTTCCTAGGTTACTTCCACCACAACAAATGAGGTTTTGAAGAGAAGAGCCGAAAGGTTTGGAATTTTAAGTCCCGCTGAGATAAAGGTTTACATTTTTCTGGACATATGATACATTAGGTTTTTTTTCTCCATGAACGAAATCATTTTATATGCAGTGTTCATTTAGAAATGTTTACATATTTGTCCAATACATATTCACATATACACAGCTTTATATATAGGAAGAGTTATCCTTTGCTCTAAACATTTGTTAGAGGCAAAAAAGAATACATTCAATTTCCAAATTTATTTTAAGAAGGCAACTGATCCTAAAGCGAAAGCTGTGTAATTTGTGCTGGCTTCATTTTTTTTAATACAAGAAGATTAAAAGAAGTTGGTGGATATATTATAGAAGAAGATGGTGGATATATATAGGATGGTGGTGGAAGGTGGAGGATGGCATTCTATATTTTTCTGAAAATCTACTGATTTTATTAAATTTAAGGAAGGTGCTGGATTTAAAAATATTATGGGAACGAAGCCTACTTTTTTCAAGATTTTAATTCATGTTATGGGCCAAAACATGTCCAAAAATCTGGTGTAAAACACTCCACGACTTTTTCTTAATCCTTTTAATACAATATTTATCAAAATTTTCAATGCTCTTGCCCGCGCTCCTGGGGAAGAAAATCGTAACATGCTGCATTTTTGAGATATCTACTCCCATGCATGCCGTAATATCCATCCCAGTCCAAGTGCTTTCTTTAAAAGCCAGTTCGCCGTTGACTGGTTGAAATAATCCACCCTCAGCATTCCTGACCGAAAGTGTATGCCCTCAAATTGGAGTTTACACTCCCACCAAGGGTCACCTCCTCTACGATCACTCCATGTAGGGAGGACTGGGAGGTGGTGAAAACCATCTGTTGCCATCAAGGCTGGAATGGGCAATAAGTAATGGGATCCTTCAAGTCTCCTCAAATGGATAGGATCTTCCCTGCCCTTTTACAGCGGGGCTTAAGGGAGGTCCTCCCAACCTGTTTGGATTACGCGAAGCAGTATGGCACGAGGAGCTAGGATGGTCTTCATTCTTAAAGCAAGGAAAAGAGATGCCACCCTACCCAAGTCCTTCAGGTCTGTCTGCTTTACTTCCTTTCTCTTAAAGCCAATGGAAAAGGCAGTTGATAATTATATTAGGTCAGTGATTCTGGAGAGGGTGCCATTGCATCCACGTCAGCATCCATTCCGGGCGGGGAGATCAACAGGTACCACCTTGTACCAGCTGACGGATATAATCCAGAGAACTGTAGATGTCAATGAAACGGCCATTTGTGCCTTCTTGGACATAGAATGTACTTTCGACATTACCACACACGAGGCTGTCAGAAATACCCTGATCAAAAGGGGAGTGGACAGCACAGTAGACAGAAGGAGATGGTGTCCACAAGAACAGTAGAAACAATGACGGGCGAGCAAACCATCACATTTAGTACCACCAGGGGCTGTTCGCAAGGAGAGGTTTTGTCACTCTTAATGTGGAGCCTTGAGGTGGACGAGCTTGTCCACAAACTGACGGACCTTCGGCATCGTTAGGGTTATGCTGACGATACTTTTGCTAGAGGGAAGTTTTAGGAAACTGTATGTACAAAGGGGATTAGAAATTACTAGTAAATGATGTGCCTCAGTGGGGTTGAAGATCAATCCAACGAAAACCACTGTGATAGTAAACGTATGATACCACTTCCATATCTTAAAACGATCCGACTAGCCGGAGAAGAACTAGAATGGAAAAAGGTGTTAAATACCTTTGATAGCAAACTCCTGTGGAACAGACATATTGAGGCAGTTGGTAGTAAAGCCACAAGAGCCCTCATGGTGTAGTAGGATGGCGAGCAGATCTTAGGGATGCCCTCCGAGTATCATATAGTGGTTGTACACCCTGATAGTGAGACCTATGATCATCTACGGCGCAGTGGCGTGGTATAATAAGACCAAGGTAGCAGTCGTCAAGAAATCTCTTGACAGGGTGTAACGACTTGCATGCTTATGCATGACAGTGGCCATGAGGACTTGTCTGACAGCTGAGATTGAGGTTATTCTCAATCTGTCACTCCTACACCTGTCGGTGGAGAGAGCAGTGAAGGGTCTGTAGACTCAGAGAACACCGGTCGAAGCTAGGCTTGGAGACTGATAGCACGTGTAGATTCCGTGGGGGAACGGAGGAAACCTCCAATTAATCTCCTCACGAACTGCGAGTATGTCACCCAGTGAAGATTTAGGAGCCTGGGTAGGCTACGAGGAAGATGAGGAGAATATTGAGATTCCTAAGGAGCCTTAATCTGGTGAGAGTGCTATAGGCGAGATGCTCGCCTGCAGCACCTGAAGAGGTGCGGCTGGCCAGCCAGCGCATCCAGTGGGCGTGGCACAACATACCATGAGGTCGCAGTGCCCTGGAGCCCTTCTACGAAAAAATGTCTTTAAACTCTAATTTTACATATTTGTCCTAACATAAATATAGAGGTGGCGGAGGATAAGTAACAATAATCGTGGCAGGTAGATTATAGTATGGCCCAGTAGAGGGCTCTATAAACACGGAACCAACTACATATAAATTTTGAAATTAACCCCACCAATTCCGCACAACTTTCCAAAATATGAAAATGTTTCAAATAAAAGTAATACGTTTTTTGTTGGGAAGTTGGCATACCAGGTTTAAAGGAAATCGTTATAGTCATTTTTGAGAAAATTCTAAAAAAAATATACGAAAACCTATTTTATAAAGTCGCATATCCGGTTCTTCAAAATTAGGAACCTATTTGGAATTCTCTCAATGCTTGCAATATGTATTAGTATAATGTAGGTGGTAAACCATATACTAATCTGAAATTGTACGTTTGAAGAAAGCTTGACGTTACTATTTCCCCAAAAACAATTTCCCGGGAAAATGTTTCAAATAAAAGTGATTGGTATTTATGTGTGTAGATGGCATAGAAGTTTAATGAAAATCGTTGGATCTGTTTTCGAAAAAATCACGATAAACTGAAAGAAAAAAAATTCAGTAAAGTTCCGGTTGATGTATTTTGCCCGAAATCTTCGTCTTTGATGCGATGTGGTGGTAGTGCCTAAATGGAATACCCAGCTTATCTTCCTATGACTTTTTATTTTTGAGACAGCATACACACTCACAGACCATTAGCTACAAACATTTTTTCGTATTCAGAGGACCCCAAAACATTTATTTCTGGTGGAAACTCAATTTCGAAAATCTGGCACGGTCGCAGCACTCCCTCCTACTAGAAGCAAGAGAAAGTAAAAAAATCAGTAAAGTTGCACCTCCACTTGATGGATTTTTTGGATGCGGTACCTAAAAGGAATATCAAGTTTGAGCTTCCTCCATATATTTTGTTCAAAGTCAAACATACAATCCAGGCCATCGCTAAAAACAATTTTCCTCTCCCAGGGTTTTCAAATCATTAGATCTGGTGAAAACTCAAATTTCGATATAATTGCAATAATAATTTCTATACGAGATTAATAATTCCTTGAATAATTTGCTAATACATTAAGAGAAAATAAAAATATTGAATGGTATTCAATGTGCATAGTCAGTTGTGCTGCAGTTAATTAGAGAGTGACTTCACTTTTTACCTTCACCTTTCTCCCCACGTAGAACAAAAAATCTGGTGTGAAACACTCACACAACTTTTTCTTACTCCAGTTCTCAAAATTGTAATTGACTAATTTTATAGTTTGTGTACCAAATTTAATGAAATTCGTCGAAAACTGAAAAAACTGTTAGTAAAATCGCACTTCCGGATTATACAATTTTATCATCCAAACAAAATTAATTAGAAATAAATAGATTGCCAAAATTCCGAGTTTCAAGAAAATTAGTAAACCGGAAGTGCGCGTTTACTGGACAGTTTTTCCAGTTTTCGGCGAATTTCATTAATTTTGGTACACAAACTACAAAATTCGTCAATTATAATTTTGAGAACTGGAGTAACAAAAAGTTGGGTGAGTGTTTCACACCAGATTTTTTTTATTTCCATTTTACTATTCTTATATATTACAATAATTCAGAATTCACTCAAATATTGTGGGATTTATTTTCAGAGACAGCATTTAGAGAAGCTGCAAGCCCGGAAACTAAGGTTCCAACAGGCGACGGTGGTGCCACCGTCCACAAAAAATGAAGTGACGAAGAGCAGCTGTCAGTCAGCGCCCGCCACGACGACAACCAATGGCACCAAAGTCACTACCAGCTCTCTCGGTCTTGAAGAGAGGAAACGACTGAGAGCTGAACGATTTAAAATGAATACCTAAATATAATTTCTAATTATAACAGAACTGTTCTTTGTATTACCTGAGTTGTTTCTTTTTACGTTTTAATTTCAATTGTATAGACAGGTTTTTAATTTTCGTTTTGATAAAATAGAACTTTTTATTTTGGCATTGATTGCATTTAAGGGCATTACAAACTACCCTGATTATTTTAAGTTTGTATATATATCGACAGTAGAAATTGTATAAAAAAAAGAGTAAAAATAAACAAAAAAAATTACCACCTCGTTTTCACGTTTTAGCGCAAGCATTCTCCCATCTTCTCCACCATAGCTTGCCATGCATTCCTTTCTATGGCCTTTTATTTTTATTTATTTATTTATATGTGTTTATTAATGTTTAAAAGTACAAACATATAATATGTATAACTCAAAACACAGTTATTGGCTTTGGTCACCAACCGCCTGCCAGGAGTTGCCATTTTACATTGTAAAATACAAAATAAATAAAAACCAAAAACCATAGTTTTCTTCAAAAACAGCAAAAATTAATGGTATTAACAGAAAGTAAGTTAAGATAATATAAAATTTAAGTGATCGAAAGAAGAAAATAATAAGTTACTCTGAAGGAAAAATGAAATTAGGATAGGACAAATACCTAAGAAATGGTCTTCTCTCAAATTTAAATTACAGAGAGCACATGTAAAGATTTTGTCAGATCTCCATGGCTGGAATTCAAATTCAGAAGTCCCCCTCGCACTTTAAATATCCAACGTACATAAAATTACTAATTATGAACTAAAGTAAAGACTGGAATAGCCTGTACTTATTTGTAACAAGTCATGGAATCATAGAGGATTTTTAATCTCGCATTTCAATCATTAAACTTTTTACTTAATGTAATTATACTTTGATTTAAATAGTATTTGAGATGCATAGTAATTACTCAATGCAGTAAACTGACGAAATATTAATCAGTAAGAATATGTAAAAAAAAGTCAGTTAAAAGCAACATTCAATGGTTCAAACTACTGCCAACTGATTGCAGCATCAACATATTATTAGTTTACAAACTTGTCACAAGATCATGTGTGCTATGTAAATGGGAATAGTTGTGTCATAATATATATTGCACAATATCATTATATACCCCTCAGCTTATATATATATAAAATCGGGTGTGAAACCCGCACACGACTTTCTCTTACTGCCGTTTACAAGATTGGAGTGACACTTTTCCTTCAAACTTATAATTTTTACTAAATGTTTGCTTGTCTTCAATTTTATATCAATTTGAGAATATAAACTTAGTAAATTGACTTTTCTGAGGAAACCATACAGTCTCCTTCCCCAAAACTTCATTAAATGAACTTAAACGGGAAAAAGTGCCAGATAAAAGTGATAGGTCTCTGTATGTGTGAGGTTCGTGAAAGACGCAGCACCCCCTCACTAAAAGCCCGGACCCCCGATGAGCGTCTTAGACTGCCGACAACTCGCTGTGCTCATCCATAGGGATGAATGCTGTGAAGCTTGATGGACATGTGCCTGAAGACACTCCTAAAGCAGGCTCGGGACGAATGAAAAGGAGAGAGGCACCTAATTTGGCAAACCTATCTACCTCCTCATTTCCAAAAATTATCATATGATCTGGTGCCCAGACTACGCGTAGAAGCACATCCTTAAAAAAAAAGCTCTTCCGTCTTTTAGAACATTCTAGTAACAACCTGGATGTGAAGACAGAAGAACTCAGCACCTTCAACGCAGCTTGGCTGTCCGAGCAAATACAAACACCTTTTAAGTTAGTGTTACGTACCTCTCATCCAGAATACAACACAGAACAGCATAAAACTCAACCTGGAAAACAGTGGTCTATTCATCTAGAAATTCTGGCAAGTGATCTCCTGTCTCAAAATAGACCGCAGCTCCAGACCTACCATTTATTCTGGGACCATCCGTGCAACACCGGAGGTAATTATCAGGTACCACACCAAACGGACCCAATCTTCTCTAGAAGACAACCTGATACTGTAAGATGATCGAAAACAAGTCTTTGACATTCTGTCAGAAGGAAAGCCTATAATAGGAACCTTTAAAAGCATCTCGCGATGAATGGTAGAATGACCATATCGTTTACCTTGCCAGAAACCTACCTGTTTAATAATTCTCTAGCAGGCTTTCCACCTCCACAAGGTGGAGCAGGGGAATGGAGACATTACACCTTCTGCTTAATACTCATTTTCTGGATAATACAAAAATAAATATGGCTGCTTCGTCTGCGGTGAGTAAAAGGAAGCTAGAACTAGTGATCTAACCACCTTGGATGAGATAGTTACGCGAGATGAGTGGCTTGAGCAGTACAAAGTTTCTCACCTCTTAAGTCACCTGGACAAGACGGGGTTTATCGCTGTCTGATACAAAATGGTGGGGATGTATTGAGGAAGGTGTTGATAAGGATTTTTAAGCGTTGTTTAATGTTTGATGATGGAGGGAAGTTAGAGTGGTCTTCAATCTTAAGCAAGGAAAGAGTGACTACTCTGACCCTAAGACATTTAGACCTATTAGTCTTTTTATATGAAAACTTAAGAGAGGTTGGTGGATAGGTATATTACTGAGCCCATTAAGGGATCATCCACTCCATCCAAACCAATATGCTTATATTGTAGGTATATAGACAGAGACTGCTCTGTCGGTAGGATTCAATCTGCCCCGAAGATAAAGGAAGATGTTCTAGGGTATTTCTTTGATGTTAAAGGGACATTTGACAGAGTATCTTTTGAAAATCTTTGAATGCATTTTCGATAAAATTGCAACAAAATGAAAACCATCAGTTAAGTGGTACTTTCGATTGAGGAATTTTGACAGATAACCCATGGTGACAGCTAAACGGAAAATCAAGTTTGAACTTTCCGTGATTTTTCGTTTTTCAACTATGATGTTCATATATACACCATTTTCTAAAAATCACCTTTTTTGGACTCAAAAGAACTCAAAACGTGTATTTCCAGTGAAAACTCGATATCGAAAATTTGATACGATACTACCTTCTAATCTAGAACCCTGGGCCTCCGAAGAAGTTCGGCACTTAGACCACGATTGGGCCCATTGTGCAATTACAATAACAGTCTTATTAGGAGTAAAAGAAAATAAAAAAGTGGCCAGCCAACTTTACGTCAAGTTAGAATAGCGTCCAATTTCTATTTGACTTTTGAAAATTTTCTTTTTAGTAATCGTTAGCGCTTCGTTTGTGACGGCGATTTACCAAATTTCAGCGTTTGTGCGGCAAAATTAACTAAGTTATTAAGGTGAGAAATAGCGCCAAGTTCTACTGGCAACCAATTTTTATTCAGTTGTTGTGGTTGGTTCCGCACTGCTGGAAAGCATCAGAGATATTTACCGTGATAGTTTGCTTCTTTTTGTGGTCATCGACCGGTTTCGGGCGTTCGTCCTTCATCAGGGTGTGATAACATAGACTTGCATAGAGCAAATTTAGTTGATACACTGGTGCTGGACTTTTTAAAACCAAGCAAATAATAATAGTTGCACACAGGCGGCCAAATATCTAGAACCGGCCCTGATGAGGGCTGAACACAGAATGCTGCCATACAGCTAGATCAACAAGATATGTCGTGAGTGTTTCGTATAAATTTTTTTTGAGTCGAAGTCCATGAATAACGAAGTGCTTTGTTAAATACTATCAAAATTTAGTTGATCAATTTAGATATGAAAAGCGAAATCAGGCGCCTCATTTCCCCTCCTACATGACAATTGTTATAAACCATATGCTTTCATTTCATTCATCTATTTCAATTCCGGAAGGCATTTGTTACAAATAATCATATGTTTACTTATAATTCCATTAGTAATAGTGGGTCGTTGTTAAGAGTTATATATAAATTTTCAAATAAATTTATCTGAGGGGCCGGTGTTGGTGTAGCATGGGCTAGTAAGTGGGAGACCCCCAGTTCGAGTCCCGCGTACAACTGCTTAATTTTATATTGTACGAAAAATAATAGAAAATTAAGTGCTTCCGTCCACGACACCTAATTTGGTAGTTGGACGTTAAGTCCGCCTGTAAAAATAGGCATTACTTAACTTTACTCCTTTTTTTTTACTACATATCTGAAGTGTAAGGCTGTAGTTATTTACATAACCAACAGTTAAGAACGAAGGAAAATTTTTCAAATAATTTAAAGTTGGTAGATTAAGCAAGGTTAGTTATTAAATAAGATGTTGGGTGGAAGAAGGCCGTCAGGTGCAGATACAATTTATTGAAGGCAACAATTAGAACAAAATGAAGACAAACACTAATGATTGCCTCAGTCTTACTGAAGGGGCAGTCACTGATATTTGTACGAATACAAATATAATTGGATTTCTTAATCAATTACATAATGATAAATACAAACATAATTAATTTACTTACAGCTGGCAAGAAATAACAATATAAATGTATAAAATCAGTTTGATTTTATCTTTTATTATTGAATACTTGGAACGACCGGCATTGAACTACACTTTATCAATTAAAACTGACTGTCAGCTTCCCTAGCTGACTACAAAAAGTATTATATCTGTTAATTTCTTAATGCTCTAAAATCCGATTGGTTGATTAAAACTACGACCTCTGTTAAATTTCATAATGCTCTATCAAACTAACTCACTGGCTGATCATTTTCAGATTTAATAAGTTCTTATAATGTATATCCATATTTCTGAAGTACTTCGGACCAAATAACATTTTCAAAGCCGTGATACGAATGTCCACATGTCCAGTAACTTTTCTGATAGGTTCTGTACGTGTTATCTCTTCCCCATCGCAACCAGCACACAACACCCCCACTTTGAATGTATTCGCATATGAAATAATTTATCATACTAGAGAACATTCATTTAAAAACGTCACTTTTGAGGCCCACCTGTTGTTTGTTGCAAAATAAAAACTAAACCTAAGAGGTGGGTAGTTAAAAAACAAGAATTTATACCAACAAAACGAATGTTTAACCTTGATAACAGAAATTCCTTCCTCACAAATATATTTACTTTTGCAAATGAAGAACTAATGGCCGGTCTGGTTTTCATGTGCTGTTGTTCCATTAATAATGTAGTTCATTTCACTTTATAATTTAATAACCTAAATAACGATAGTAGCGAAACACTGCGCCAGAATCGCATACAGATATTTTTGTAGATAAATACAACCCTTCACTTCACATAAAGTGTGTAATTGTATATTATTGAATACTAGCTAAACCCGGCCATGCTTCACTGTGGCTCAGTTTGATTTTAATTATTAGGGAAGTAAATAGAAGTATGACAGTAAACATACATTCAGCAAGAAAACAAATCATTCAATTTAATACCCTATTTTGCGTTGCTGTGAACTGAAAGGAAACAAAAAAAAAAATGTTTTTAACTGAAAGTCTTTTTTTATTGTAAAGCTAGTGAATGGACAAATTTTTTGTTTGTCCGTTTTCTGCATAAACTTATAGATCAGATGGTTTACCGACTCTGGAGCATGCGACATATAATTGCCCATGAGAGAAGCATTCGTTTTCTAAATTCAAACCGCACACTCGCAAAGATTGTCCTTGCGCTTTATTGATAGTCATAGCGAACGCAATATGTATTGGAAATTGAAGTCGTTTGAACTCGAACGCCATATGTGTCGGAATGAGTGGTATTCGTGGAAGTAGTACGTCTTCACCTTTATGAGGTCCAATTAGAATTGTTGCTTCAATTAGAATATTCATCAGTTTTGTAACTACTAATCGCGTACCATTGCATAACTTTGGGTGATTGGTATTTCGGAGTAATATAATTGGCACTCCAATTTTCAAATTTAGAATGTGTGGCGGGAATCCAGGAACATCGAGTGAATTGAGAAATTCCGTTGGAAAATTCACAACTTCACTTTGGTCCATCACGGAGTCAATGGATTTGTATGACACTGTTTCACATGCGATTCTGATTATAATGATGTCGTTCATATCGAGTACGTCGACATTTTTAGCCGCTAGAATAGCTCTTTTGCTTAACCATGCGTGATTATGATAATTTGTTTCGATGCTTTGGTATACCTTGTCTACTAATTCTTCTTTTGAATGTACAATGTTGCAGAAATTATATGGGAAGGTGATTTTTGCTGTTTCTGGATTTGTAGGTACAGTGCCGTTACCGACTTCGAGTAATTGTCTTGAAAATATGGCAGCTGTTGGATCGTTTTGAAGTTGAACTCTCATATTCGTTGTTAAATGAATTGTTTTTACTGTGCTCCAAAGAGTTGAATATTTCAAGCAGGCATGCAATTCATCAGCTGGTGTTGAGCGAGGTATCACTGGAAGCGTTTGCCTGAAGTCACCGGATAGTAACACCAATGCTTCACCAAATGGAACCTGATTATTTCGCAAGTCTTTCAATGTATGGTCTAATACTTCCATGACTTCTTGTGAGCCATTGTACACTCATCCCATATAATGATTTTGCACGCCCGAAGAACCTTTCCCATTCCTGATGTTTTAGAAATGTTACATGTTGGTTTTCTGTGAAGTGCATGTTTAGTGACAGTTTAAGAGCTGAATGCCGCTGTTCTACCTCCTTCCATCAACGTAGCAGCAATACCTGAAGAAGCAAGTGCTAACGCAATATGGCCGTTTGAACGGATTTTAACCAGGATTAAGGAAATTAAGAACGTTTTTCCAGTTCCACCTGGAGCGTCCAAAAAGTACAATCCACCGGATTGGTTGGCCACAGCTTGTATGATGGTATCAAATGCTATCTTTTGTTCTTGAAGGAGTTTCAGTGTATTTTCTTGGACGAACAGCTGTAAGTCATTTCTGGTGTATGATTGCTCTCTGAGCAGTTCTCTCTCGAATGTTGCATTGATCGACCTATTAGGTGCTGTTACTCCCAGTTATGGCAACAACTTGCCACATATTGCAAGACAAAGATCCTCAATGAAGATTAGCGCTTCATTTTATATTTTTTCTGTGAATCCAAGCCATGATTATGTGTTTCTTGACGCATTCTGTGCAGAATATCTTCGGCCATGTAGTCTTTGTATTCCTCCCACAATTGTAGTGGTTGTGACGGGAAACATGTAGATAAAATAACTGCGAAGAGCATACGTATTTGAAATGGATTAGATGTAGCCGATGAATCTTCAATTGACTTATCCCAATGATTGTCTTTTTCCAGCAAATTAAGTGCCTCGTACGCACTCCGACGCGTAATATATACTATTCCATCCACTGTCCGCAAATGTATAAATGATGTTGGACCACAAACGGTAATCAGAAGCAAACGTAAATAAAAGCATTCTGCGTGGTTCGGATGTATAATGTATATTCTTCCTAAAGCATTAGATGAAAATATTCCAGGTTGTACTACTACTGCTTTGTCTCGCCTCTCTTCCTTCTTTCGAAATTCTTCGTGTTGCGTTCCACTACTTCGAGACTGGTGGCGGTGAGAGGTGTACATATAATAAGTAATTGAGAAAGAGGTTCAGAGAGAGCGTCACCATCGCAACGCGTCTGCGTCTATTTCTGCCAACCTTGCAAAACGCTCGAAATTTCCCGTTTCCGTGGGAACTTCGGAATAGAGGTGCTTATAAGTAGTTCAGAAAGAAGTTCAGAAAGCGCGCCACCATTGCAACGCGTCTGAGTCTGTCTATTTCTGCCAACCTCGCGAAACGCTCGGAATTTCCCGTTTCCGTGGGAACTTCGGAGTAAAAAGTATATATAACTCTTATATAGAAATGAAACGTTGTGTAAAAATTTCAAGTCAATCCATCGACTACTTTTCGAGTTTTGCGGCCACAAATATACGGATGCTGAATTTTTATATATATAGATTTCTATATAGCTTTTTATATCAACACAGTAATAATAATTGAAATATGTAAACATATGATTACTTGTGACAAATGCCTCTCGATATTAAAACAGATCAATGAAATAAAATCATATGATGGATGTTGATTCTTGAGGAATTTGGCCAGTTTAAAATCATATTGAACTGCAAATCTCTCTGGTGGATGAGCGACGGTTATAGATCTTGTAAGTCTATTCTCTATAGCTTTTTCTTCAGGATCTCTTGATTGTAGTTCAGTTATAGGTCTAGCTCTTGCATGAATTTGATTAGCAGTCTTCTGATGAGATTGCCATCTACAGTCCTCAGTTTGAGTTGAATATCTTCGCTTGAATTACTCTTAATCAGGTTGCTGGCCGGGACTGGTAGATCTTGTTTGAAAATCCACTTCCGTCTCAAGATGGTCGCGAAATCTTCTTTGACTACATATAAATAATTAAGAAATTATGTTTTTTTTATTAATAGTCACAGGTACCTTTACGTAGCCAAGGGGCATTATCCCATACTTTATAACCGGGTGTAACTTCTAAATTTAATGAGTGCATTTTTTAAACAAATATTAGTAATTGTCTTGTAAAATTTGTAAATTATCTCGGAAAGAGCAGCCTCCGTCATATTTCATAGGGCCGTAGTCCCGACTAAGGTTATATTTAGTGCTGCAGGAGTATTTGCTTTAGCGTCTAAAATACACATTGGTAAGGTATCTTCAACTAGCTGTTGGACATTGTAATTGACACTGAAGTCAAATTGATTACAAATAGTAGAGTAAAAAAGATGATTCCAGGACAAAATATGCGGCGTTTTTCCTATGTGTGCGGCGTTTTTTCCTATGCGGAGTGGCGTAGAGTACTCTTGTCTTTTTATGTGGCGCATGTGGAGCATGTGGAGTAGTATTGTGCGGCGTCTATGCGGCGTGGAGTACGCTTTTCTGTGACGTCACAGCTCACTATTTTTTTTTCTAGTTATTTTATTGCCTGCCCGGACATGCTTTTTTTTTTTACCGGGCGGCGTCACTGCGGTAGAGTACGCTTGTCTTTTCTGTGACGTCACAGCTCTAATTTTCACTATTTTCGGACCTGATTTTTTTTCATTTTTTTTTGTGAATGCTTCCTTACTAACCCACATTTTATTTTCATTTTTTTTG